>SCLD01051720.1:0-16325 GCA_004367895.1 Oikopleura longicauda | reverse complement strand
AAAAATTTTTTTTGTAGGATTTTCGTGGTTATTTTATAAATTAGGACGGTAGTATATATATACAGTTATATACAGTAATTACAGTTATAGTTCTTAGTGAAAAAGAAAAAAAAAGTTAAATTAGTTTTGGTTTTAAGTCTTAGATACCTTAGTACCTTTCTAATTATATTTTCTTTTCAGGTATATTATCAAGTGCAGTACGATATGGTGACCTACACTACGATTTTCGTTGAAGGAGCATCCTTATTCGGACCATGGTTTCTTTCTGCCATGTCAGTGATGTTATGCATGATGGCATTGGATTATTCAGTCACTGGAGCTTATTTCTGGAACTACTCAGATGTGGCAAAGGTTGAAGAAGGAAATTCAACTCAGTCTGGATCCATAATGATTACCCAGACTCAAATATCTTGCCGAATAATGCTCTTTTTCTGCCTTAGTACTTTCCTTTTTGTGATCTTCATTTGGTATAATAAAGTTAAAACTTTAAACTTGGATGAAAAAGCAAAAATTCTTGAAGCAGAGGCTAGAGATTTGGAAGTAAAGGCTAGAGCTGAGTCTCGAGACAATATTAATCTCTTGATCCAGCATATTCTCGACGGACAAGGTTCAGTTTCGGTTAATAATTTGGATGAAATCCGAGGTTTTTTACGTGAGTTAACCACGGGTAATTCTCAATGCGTCACGATTATGAACCAATGGCATCAAGACTTCAAGTCCTTCTGTGACGTTCATGAGTATATGAATCTTGAGCATACTGACCGAGCTGATTTTGCAAATAAGGGTATAATGCAAATCCTAGAACAGTTCAAGGAGGTCTCCGAGCCAATAAAGAATATCGCTGGTCAAAATCTTGAGACTTTGGTATAATGATTCACATATTCTGTCGGCCTCGATGAATTCAATGTCAATATCAATATCAATATCAATATTTAAATCGAGTTGCCGGTCTAGAATCATTGCGTCAGATAAAATCCTCATCTTCTCTATTGTTTACATTCAAAAAAAAAGATTTAAAAAGAGTTAAAAAGAAAGAAAAATTCTTTTAAACGGCCTTATGATCCTTCTGGATTGTATATGCTCATTGTGAATCGATATCCTGATTTGTATTGATTTAACAATGTCATTCTTTCTTCTGTTATAAACGTAGCAGAGTTTCAATACGATTTTGCCCTGCATTTTGAATTGTAAAGATGATAATGCAGTTGGGGCATGAATTCAAAGATGGATCCCTTTATCAGTCTTTGTTTCATGTTAACATGTAACTCTGATCACGTTGGTAGGGCGGTTAACAATAACCCAGAGTATATTAATCTGCCCAATGAGTGGTCAAGTTTCATAAGTCATGCTTGTTTTACATAATAATCTATATAAAATGGTGCTCATTCCTTTCCTGAGTCTTAATATTCGTGGCGAAGCTGATGACGTGTGTTGATTGCAGCTTTTCGTGGTGTCCTTGATTGTAGATTGAGGATAGAATAAAGACTGGATTATTTGAGCTAATTTACAACATTTGACGTCATTGCAATTTATGCTATTGCAATCGCGATTCCTCATTGACGTCATTTCGCTGAGATGATTGCTAGGGGAGGACCCAAAGAGAAAAGAAAATTCCATAACGGTCATTCATTGTCGAAGTGCGATGATATACTGAGAGAATAAGAAAATTAAAAAAAAATAAAAAAAATAAAAAAAGTGAGATCGAGATTGGATTAGAAAGGCTGAAAATTGATGGTCTCCCAGCATTCTTTGTACTCATTCTCTTTCCTGTTTAGATATCTTGGAATGTCCTCATCCGACACTTTCTATGAGCCTCCTGCAGTGACCATCCCTCGAGTTGCTGGTAATAAAACTGTTAAAGGAATGGGCTATGATTAATTTAGATACGTATTCTGTTTTTCGGTTTGATCGATATGACGTCATTTATTATGATCTGGGATCGCTTGTCGCATTTCCTGACCGATTTATATCTCGCCGGGCGCCTGATATGTAACTATCTGAATCCAAATAGTAATTTTTTCATGCATCCAATTATATTGGATATGCTATCCATGTTAGCCCATGACCAAGTTCTTGGTTTTGACATTTCTGACATGGGTAACGAGGTCTCTTTCGCTGATGACGTTATGATCTCTGACGGCCTTGGAGATATGGACAGCGACAGATCAGATGACATCGATGGTGCTGCTCCAGATAATGCTGATGGTCAGGCTGATACAGGTGTTGCTCATTCCAAGGACATTGATCCTCTCGCTGGTGTATCCACCATTGGTGCTATAATCAACCAACGATTGTCACGTGCAAACGTAAGTTACTGACTCTGAATATAAATTGATATGGTTAGTTAATGCTACAATTTGTAAAGTAATTTAAGACTTTGATGGCTTGACAATTAATTATTGAAGCCATTTAAGTCACTCTTTTATGTGTGAAATAATTTAATACAGATGTACAGTCTCATTAAATGTGGATAGTTATTCTGTAAAACGATTTCGTATTCGGTTTGGTAAATAGATAAAAAAAAAATGGATTTCAGCTTTTTGTTTGTGGATTGGATGCTCTTCCCAATGATTGTATCACTACTTGGTATTTTCCGGATCAAATTCATCCTGTTCCATTTGAAGAGCTCGAAGCTGTCTTTCTTAAAGTAAGTTATTGATATTTTCCTTTTGGAAATGTTTTTTCCTTTTTAACTGATGAAAAGAAAGTTGACATGATAATAACCTTGATTTCTTTTTCAGGCAGATTCACGGTCACTCTTGAAATCTAGAAGCCGTCCATTGTGGGTTTTCAAGTCTGCCTTGGTTGCTGATTTCCGATTGCGATGTGGTGCACTGATTGGATCTTCCATCTATCGAATTGAACGTCATGCCTTTCCCGTTCAAGATCCAGATTCAACCCTTGTTGCATTCCGAGTGCTTCACTCACAAAACATTTCTACTTAGGAATGGGTGTGGTGCGGAAGCACTCATCGTGCTTTCTACGAAAAAGAAAAAAGAAAATTATTTTTCCGTGAAATTGGATTGAAATAAAATGCAAAATAAGATAAGCATTAGGATTTCTTTTTAGAGTGGGTCGACGATGGATTCGATTGTCGCTTCGGTTTCACGTCGCCCATCGGTTCCTCCTCTACGGCGATTTGTACAACGTCAATTGGTTAGAACTTTGGTGGATTCTGTCCCGGATTGGTTGTCTCATGCTCTATCTGAAAATTTACGACTTCGTCGACGTATACGAAGCAACGTACGTAACCAAATGCAACAGCGAGTTGCTCGTCGACGTCGTCGATCTCGGATTCGTGAGGGATTACATGAAGCTTCATATGTTCGATTTAAAATGGCACAGTTGGCAAATGCGATTCGTAATGGCCGGTATCATTATGCTGAGTCTGAGCTCCGCACTCTCAGTGGCTTGGATTGTTGTCAACGGGTGCTACGTATGTGCTTGGAATCTGAACAGGTATGTTGTATGCTAGGTTTCCGATATTGTGTAATTTATACACTTTTTTTCGAAAGTTTTGAAATAGCTTTCAGTTTCGTATTCGTTAAGGGCTTAAAAATCTTGTTTCTATATTCAGAATCGCCCGTGAAAAGGAAAAGAGAAGCCTTCAACTTATGTTTCAACACCGAACCCAAGATATTCATATGTGTCATCCCTGCGCATCACTTGCCCCATTCTGTGCACTTTATTAAAATAATTCTAATCGCTAAAAAGTTCCTACATTTAGAGTGTTACATTTCGGAATTTTTTTGATATGCGAAACAAGTGCTTTGATAAAGGTGTACGACCTGGTGTGGCTTCCCAAGACGAGTCCGATACTCCTCCAAACCCTTTTACCCAGGTAAATTGTTGCTTTTTGTATTTTTTTCTTTTCGATCAGAGAGGGATTTTGTGACGTGAGCATTATCTAACCACTATAATTATTATAGGTAATCGGATTCAAGGCTCCTCGGATAACCGCTGGTGATGGTCCTGATGGAAAGCCTTATTCGCTAGCGGATCTTTCAAGCGCTATGTCTGCTCATCTTCATCCCTTAATGGTAAGTGTATGGTTTGTTTCCATAATGAGAGTTCTAGTTCAAATTTTTCTTCTAGGAACGCGAATTGTTAACAAATGTTTGTCGCCATTTACGTCAGGGCGCTGATGGGTTGGAAACATTTTGTTCTCAATTGTACGTGGGCGGTGAAAATTTACTGGCTTTGGCTAAACATGCTGAAAATCAATCAGAAGCATATTTGATACATCATGCTATGACTGAATTTGGTTTACCCGCAGGTTCAACTCCCTATCATTCCGTGAGTCAGGCCGAGATGCAATTGCTTGTTTTTAACATGTACTTTTCAGAACGTTAAGTTGGCTGTGCCTGAACGATTTATGGAGGGATTATTCACCGACACCAAAAATGCCGCTGATTTGTGGGGGTTGGGACAGGGACGCCATGTGGTGGGACCATTGATGCTTGCTCGAATATATAACACCCTTCGTCATAGCCATTTCACCGAGGACAAAATCGGTAAGATGACCAACTGGAGTAATGTTCCTACAATTGGAGATTTTTCTTTGTCGTAAGTAAAGATGATTACCCGAAAGGTGTTATGATAATCTTATTTCATGAATTCAAACATTTACCTTATTCTAGTATCCCTAATGCAATAGGATTTGAATTGTCATTATTCTATTTCAGTTCTGGTAGAAACCATAGTTGGGAATCTCATTCATGTGGCGATCTTTTGGATGCTGATTTCTGCCGGCGCTTATCGCCTTCTCAACATTTCATTGGATCAAAAGACGTGTTTTCCAACTCAATATTCACTGGGTCTGGCATTTTGAGCTCTCTTGGTCGAGCAAGGGCTACATTGGGAAGTGTGAATGTCAATCTGAAAGTGTTGATCGAAGTAAGTTGGTCGTATAATGTAACCGGGCTCTCTGTACCAGATCTTTTTATTTTAGGAGTCGAAATTTATTGAGCGCGACTCTGGTGGTTTACCAACACAGTTTCAAACTCCCGAGGGGATGAATTTAGCTCTCTCACGCGTTCTAGAGGACAGTTATTCAAGATCTGGATCCTTCGACGAGTCTGCAGAAGTCTTGGCTGACATGATGGTTGCTGTGGATGTTAAGATGGAACATTATAAGAAGACGTTAAATGGTGGGCAAAACGTTTTCTTTAGTTACTTTGATGTGTTATTCTTTTTCATGTTACTTTTAGATATCTTTATCACTAACGCCCGTACTATCCAGCTGCTTGCTCATGCTGAGAATAATAGTGAGCGACTGTTCTCTTATCAAAAACAGGTCAAATCTCTTGCAAGTGAATTTCACCAACTGTTTTTGTCTGAGGCAAATATGGATGTCCTTTTCAAGCATTTGAATGAATGTGGTCAAAAACTGATTGGCCGCTTGTATAATACTCGACAGCTCACAATTGAAGGCACACCAAAACTGGTTTGGGACTGGAGTGAAGTACGAGTCCGTGGTACAAGTGGAGCTACCGGTACATTTTCAAAGTCATTTGGAGTTCCTCAGCCGGATTTTTCTCGACGGATGCGCTTGGAAGAGGATCAAAGTCGTGTTAAGGTTCCAAAATTGAGTAAATCGAAGCTGCCTTCTATGCGAGATTGTTCCTTGGTGTCACCAGCGTGGGACTCACTTATGTCATTGTCCAACAATGCTAAATTTTGGTCAGAAGCCGGATGTGCCAGTCCAGAGAAGAAGAAGAGCAAGGTTGAACGAAAGGGTAAGCGGCAGCCGGATTTGGTTTTCTTATATTTTCCTTTTCTTTTATGATCTTTAAAATGGAAACAGAAGTTGAGCTCTCAGTTACTCACAATAGACATAATTTATGACTCATTTAATACTCATAAAATTATTCTGATAATCCATGACCTGAAATAACTGTTTTCTTCAGTGCTAAAGGAACATTTGAAAGTTCGACAGGTTTTGGCTCAAAGTCGATCTGATGCTAATTCTTTCACTTCCATGGTGGCCCAAATGGGACGTCCAAAAGGTTCTGCTAGGCGAAAATTGACGGTTGCATCGACTCCAAAGACGAAGGCACCGTCTGACCGATTCACCGTGACTTCCTCCGAGTCAGATGTTTCTAAAAATTCAGGTAAGACTTATATGTTGACTATGAGCTTTTGGATTATATCAGTTTCGTTCTGTTTTTTTATTTTTCTTCATTACTTTTGACAATAGCCACTCATATATTTGTTTTTTCTTTTTCTCTTATTATTGATCCTGTATTACAGAAATAGTGGAAAAGATGAAAAGTAAAATTATAGATGAGTAATGTGGAAGGGAAAAAAATAAAATCAGAAGTTGAGAGGGAGTGATATTACTAATGATTGATTGATGTGTCATCATAGTATTCACGTGCGTGGGTTGCAGTTCATTCATAGTCACCATCTTGAGTATTAAAAGGGAAAAATTTGTCAGAAAGTGGGAAAAGAGTTTTTTTTTTTCTTTCAGAATCTTTCTCCCATTCTTTCCAGTAATTTACCCTTTTAATATTTTGATTTTAATGAGAATCTTGTTTATAGAACAATTCAATATCTTTTTATAGTCGAGGAAAGCCGAAACGAAGGTGTAGATTCTGGTGTTGCCTCCACCAGTGGATTGGTGCCAACATCCAGCGGCGTGGAGGTCGTGTCTGACACTCTGGATGAAGATTTGCTGACTGGTGACGAAGGCGACTCCGACTTGGAGAATGGTGACGGCGGCGACATTGGATCTCCAGCTGACGAAACTGAATTGCATTCAGACGTCGACATGAGAGACGTGAGTGAAGAGGGTCTTGAATCGGTTGCTGGTATGTTTGCCAATGGTGAAAATGAAGACTAAAGAATCGAAGAAATGAAAAAAAATTTCCAATAAATGGAAAACTATTTTATAGGATGCCTGACTCATACTTTATGAGTATAAATGACTGATTTGATTTAGCTCAGATCTTCTAATATCATTGATTATATATGTTTCAGGCTAGAGTAAAGATTCGGTGATTATAATGACTCGCCGAGTGTACAGCGGAGAGTACATATATAAATACCGATCCCGGTCATATGGAGTGGTCGAGGTATCCCTAGTTGGACGGGGCAATCAAACCTTCCCCATTGATGTCATTTCTGAACTTTCGTAAGTTATTGAATATTCATCCATTGTCGAAGTTTAATATAATCATTTGAACAGCCCCAGTACTCGTCCATCATTGTTTTTCGGATTGTAAATAAGTAACAAAGGCAATCTGCATTGTCGTTACAAGCACAAAACTTTTCCAGTGGGCGGTTTTTAGTACCTCGGGGTCGAATAATGTGAGATCTTATTTCACGATTTATAACTCGTTTTTTGTGTGCTGGTGCCCATGATGCTGTAAGTAGGGTTATCTCTAAGACTGAGATCGTCATTAAACTGCGTACTGGCATGTCGTCCGTTGTAAATGAAAAAAAAGAAAAAGAAAATTAGATTTGAGATATTTTTAGGGGGAGAAATATCTTTTAATGAAAGAAAGGGGAAAGCGATTTCTATTAAATATCTTCAAATTTTATAGTGCGACCTCTATCCTCCTTTATCTTCCCTCCATTTTTTTCCCATCCTTAATTTCATGAAAATTATCTCCGTGACGGCCGATAATTTAGGAAATGTACGAAAAGACAGCTGGTAATTGGTTTTATATTTTTCTTTTCATATTGTCTTTAAGGCGACCATCACATCGTGTACGCCGAAACTTTGCCGAAGGAGTTCTTCAAGTTTTGGATACTGAGGTTCCAGAATTCTTCGATGGGAGTTCTGGGATGGCTATGGAGAAGGTTCATTTCTGTAAGTTGGGCTAGACTCAATAGATTCTGATCATTCTTTTTGTTTTTCTTCAGACAGCCGTCGCCGATCCAACGATCCTTTTGTGATGTATTTGATGGGGATTGGATTCTGCATTTCTACCATTCATTTGGAAAGGGATGTGAGACAGCAGGTCCGAATGGTGGTTCCCTTGGGAAAGACACGTGATTTTTTGGATACCACCGCTTGCTATACTTGGGTAAGTAGGAAAGAATAAATTTATTAAAAAGGGAAAGAAAACAAATGGATGACTTATGATTTTTACTAATTTTTCAATTTTCAGTATTGCTTAACAACTGGTCCAGAGTCTGATGCTGAGATGAATGCTGAGATGTTGCATCTGGTGCTCCTTGGTGATGAAATCGTTGAATTGAAAATGAGATACTGGTCGCAGTTTGGTTGCCATGTGACTTCTGATGTCGAAATGACTCATCGTCAGATTCAATTGAGCGAAATTCAATGTGGCCTGTCTCCACTATTCTCATCCCTGTAATCTTTGTCATTGATGGAATGATTAATAATTTTATTTCATTTTTGAGGTCCTTAACTGTTTTGACAGAAGGTTTCCTCGAATAATTTACATTGAATTTTTACAATGTAAAACAGAATTTCGGATAAATAAATGTTAAGCAATAACTTGATTTGTGTTATGCATAAAGCTGTGGTTTAGTGGGGTCCCTAATCTGCTCTAGAAATCGGCCCCAAAAAACGTGAGAGTTGTCGGATAAGTTCCTGATTGGAAAGAAGAGTTGATGAACTTGAAATTCCAATTCGGTCTTCGAAATTTTCAACAAGGATTGTGGTCTCCGTGATATCTGATTCTTGAATTACACGTGATGTCCATTCTCCTCCTTCTAAGTACATTTCTTGGAGTGGATCGTCTTCTAAGGCTTGAGATAATTCCGCTTGAATTGACTGTCTTGTATCATTCTTCCATCCATTTTCAGGCAAATCACAGTTATCACATCTCATGGAAGTCCATTCAGTATGTTGACAACGACTTTTATAGTATTCTTTTATCATTTTCAGGACTTTATTGCTCCCTAGATGACGGCAGAATGCTTCTCGTGTGCGCCTGAATTCTAGGATGAACAAAGTTGGATTTGTTTGGAGAATGAGACTTTTTATGGAAGTTTGATCTCTTCTCAATACGGGATGAAAGTACGGGAAATCAGCTGTTTGACGTCTTAATCTGTGTTGTGAATCAAAGATTGGATCAATGAAATGTTGAACGAAATCGTTATATTCTGCTACGGGTCTTGCCGTGATAAGAATTTTATGACCTCTAGTTTGCCAATTAGTTCGATGTATATTCATAATAGTCATAAGTTTATTACGTTCTAAAAGATGATACACCGGCACTTGAATGTTCCTTGATCCAGTTCCAGCATTGAAACGTTCCTCTGCTGATCTTGCCATTCGTAAAATTTTGCGCTTTAGACGTTGATTGTTAATTTTTCCAGTTTGAGCATCTTTGATTGTACGCCATGAGGAGTGAATTCGTAGGGTATTACTGATTTGATTTTGGTGTTTCGTATATTGTTTCTGATCCCAGACATAGTCATAAGCATTTCCGTGATTATACGGTCCTATGATATGTCCATTAGCCATCTGACCTTGAGCCTTTTCTGTGGAATGGTGCCCAAACCCTCTGATCATGACTTCAATTCCTTTTGCTCTGCCATGTAGATAAGATATTTGAGGATTATGACTCAATTTGTCACTGAGTCTAAATCCTAAAATTCTGGCTGCTTTTTTATGAGGAATTTTTTTGCCATTATAGTGGATTTTCAGATCTTTCCCCGTAGAGTTCATAATTTCACATTTTGTAACATTGAGTGGAATATTGCTCTCATCGCAAAATTCACCAAACTCTTCCATACTTTTCAGTGTTCGAGATTTGAGGTGATCCAAAGTGTTCGTAAATTGAGCAAACTGTGCGTCATCTGCAAAACTGAAAGCATCAGTGGTTAGCTTTGTGTGGGTGTCACGCATTTCTCTGATATAACCCGTAGGCGAGAATTTCGAGCCCTGCGTGAACCCACGTGGGGCCCCCATAAATACCTTTGCATAACCGCCCTCATATTTCACCTTGTACCTGGACTGCGTCAAAAAACTTTTTATCAGTTTATATTCCTGTTCCCCCAACTCAGCAACGAATTTACTCAGAATTATTTCAGTGTCACTGCTTCCGAACGCATTCGAAAGGTCCGTCAATAGAATGCTATAAAATTTCCCCTTCTGTCGAGCCACACATTTTTTTAGTTCCGAGAGCAAATATCCGATTTGGTAGTGAGATCTGAAACCGAACTGACGGTCGTCGAATATATTATTAGTTTCACAAAAATTATAATAACGTAGAGTGTTGATTTGTTCAATGTCATTAACGGAATTCCCTGATACAGCTACCGGGCGGAGCTTACTGTAGTCAGCGGGCGGGTCGGTTTTTTTGATGGCTAGTAATTTATGCTCTCGCATAGACTGATGATAATGACCCGTTTTTAACACTTCATTGTAAGCTTGTGTTATGAAAAACCATGAATTTGTGCTCAAGTTTCGAACCATATCCCATGTGACTTCATCGGTTGAATAACAATACCGACTTCTTTTGCCGTTTTTTAACATCATTAGAGGATTTTTATAAAAATTTCTGGAAAGCATATCTAATGGCTCATTTATAAAAATCGGGCCCGAAATATTAGTTCGTCTCCACTTCGGTAGATCTAATATTTTTGGTTGATAATTCCAGGTTAATTTACTAAACCCTTTTGCAATGCCATGCCTGACCATCCATTCTGGATCAAATGAGCGTTTTTTCCGAAATTGTTTCAAAAGTTGCCAAAATTCGCTGTTGGTATTGGCCTGATTGATTTTAGAGCGCCATCTTTTTACGGTTTCTTTGTCAAGCTGTTTTGTAATATCTTTTTTAAATTTTTTCATTATTAGATCATTATTAGCGTACATGCGACCGGTGCCTATAATGCCTTTCAACTCCATGTACTGTTGTCGTTCCCTGATTAATTGTTTAACCGCGGGTTTATTTCGAATAAAGGTACGATCTGGAATGATTTTTATCTTTTTCATGGGGAGGAATGATTTGGCTGTTTTTTGTATGAATTCTAGACGTTGAGACATCAAAAGTCGCCACTTGCGGCGCTTGATTCTGTATTCTTGCATTTGCGAAGTAGGATCCAGCATTTGGAAATTAGCGGAGTCAGATTCTTCTTTGTCTAGATATTTTTCATTTCCAGTCCAACAATCAATTTCATGCAGCCTTTTGAACGCTGATTCTTTTATTTCGTATTGCGCTATTGCTTGATTGACTGGTTCAACAAATAGTCTAGCTTCGGCTGGTTTGAGGTGCTTCGGAACTTTGGATTTGACAATCAACTCTTCAGATTCATAAATTCTTGTCCCATAATTGATCGAGAACGAAAATATCATATGATCAGCTGTGAGAGTACTTTCTGAGTAGTCCTCCTGCTGAAAATTGATAACTGTTGATCTTTTCTTCGTTAGAATCCAGTCTACAGTGGAACCACGTATCGATTTCGTGCATGTGACAGTTCCATTTGTCAGATGATTCCATTGCTGCAACAGTTCATCCTTCATTTCCTCTTGACCGACTTTTTCAATGGTGCTTGTTGGTGGAAATCTCCAAAGATCAATATTGGCATCTGTCATAATAATGATATCTGGTCTTTCAGAATATAACTTTCGAATATGGTCCCGAAACCAGTTGTAGAAATGTCTAATTCCTCCCCCTAGTGGGTATAATTTTTCATAGACTCGACATTTGGGGGTTGGAGAGCGGTAGATGGTGACCAGATCAATAACTTGATTATTTTTGGATGGAATTTGAATATGAGTGCAGGTGTGATCATTAGGATGAAAAATTTGTACGAATGTTACCGAATTTTCTATCAGAAAGCCTGAATATTTTTCATCCCTTGGACCTGCCCATTCATGTGTAACGAATTTCCAGTTTGGTGGTGGGATTGAGTTAGATGCTGTTGACCAGAATAGCTCAACTAATCCAAATATTTTAACGGTCGGAAAGAAGTTTATTAATAATTGGAAAATGTTACGGTTTGACCATATTTCGGTACATGGAACGTTGGCATAAATAACTTTTGTCACTGATGTATATCTTGCTGATTTATTGTTGTGTTTTTCTTCAAGTTCCCTCTGTTGCTCTGTATCAAAATAATCGTCTGGTGGTGGAAGCCTGTTTATTTCAACTGGAGTGCAGTCTAACCAATAATTAAATGGTTCTGATAAGCGTGACTGATCGGACGATTCATATTCAGACTCATCACTTTCCGAATTGCCATTTGGTGGTGGGTTAGGATTATACGACCCTACTGATTCTAGAGAAGGCATTGAATCATTATCTGAATTAGTTTCAATAAGATTGTCATTTCTCAAATCATTTTGTTGCTCACAATTTAAGTTTGTGCCGTAATCGTTTCTTAAAATCCGATTGCTGGATTCTAGGTGGTTTTGTAAATTCATGGAACGTTTACGACTCAATTTGTTGTGATTGTAAGGAGTGAAATTTTGATTAAGATCTTTCTGAAGCCTGTATTTTTTGCTCCAAATCAGCTGATTACGATTAATTTGTTGTATGGCCCTTCCACAAACTCGCCGTGTCTCTTTAAGTGCACGACTTTCTTTCACAGATGTGGGGATGTTGTCAAGACCAAGCTCATTAATATGTTTATAATATGCATCGACCTCTTCATCACCTACGTATTCTCGATATTCTAATAACTCTGGCTCGTAGGCTTGTCCTGGAAACCTAATAGAGTTCTCCTTTAATGAATTTAAGCTGTCTTTCCACAATTTGAGATTTTTCAATCCCAAATACATCAAAAGGGGTTGATAGAATTCACTATGATTATCCACAAACTTAGAGACTAACGAGAATTGTCTTCCAGTCCATTCACTTCTAGGTACTTCCCAGAATGCATTTGCATCAATAACACTGGACGATTTTAATATTTCAAAATTTATTATTAATATGCAGGGGAGTTGAAATCTTGATGTAGGCAAAATTAAATGGGTTTTTCCTATGAATTCAGAGGGTGGATGTCGGTAATCACAGACTTTGATTATCGCTTGAATAATTTCTTCGTTGGACAGATTTATGGAGGATTGGGAGGCGAGATTGATTTTATGTTCTTTTGTTAAGATTTCAAACATGAATTTAGAACCCTGTTTTTCCGAAACAAAGTTATAAATTATGTTGTGTTTCATTTTGCTGTTAATCAGTTCAATCTTATCCTTAAGTTGAAGTTGTGAGGGAGCGTCGTCGATTGATTCTTCCTGGTTTTTCAGTTTTTTTCTCGCTTGCTGGGAATAGAGTTTTTTGTTTGACGGTTCGAATTGATTTCTTAGTCTCCTTAACCTTTTCATATCTTTAAGAAGTGATTTTAACCAGTTATTAATCCAATGGCGCTTTTGGCCATTTTTCCAGTTATGATTAAAGAATGGTTTTGAATCACTTTTCCTAGATTGACGAAAATTGGAGCTTCTGTCAAATGTTGTTTCCGGTGACCACTCCGATGTGTCACGTGTGACTTCGTCTGATGGCTCTTCGAGGATTGATAATGACTTCATTGACGCACTTCTCAGAGTTCTTCCTTTCTTCATGGGTTGAATTTCCGCTAAAGTAGCGTTAAATATTTCAATTCTTCTGTGGGCGAAATTCGTGATTTTTTGATTCAAGGATTTTACTGTACCTTTTGTTTTGTCAGTTGAATCAAGCATTGACGAAATAATTTCACCAGTTGATTGTTCATCGTCATTTTCGCGGCTTCTCTTTTGTTGATTGGCGGCGTGTTTTCGAAGTGACTTGGAGGTGACGTTTTCTAGATTTTCTAGTGTCACCATTGATTTTGAGAGTTTCGAAAGCAATTTCTTAAGGATGTCATTAATAATATTATTGTTATGTACATTTAAGAATCTTGCTATTTTTTTATGGTTTAATACAGCTGTTAAACTGTCTTGTAGTTGGTCAGAATATTTTCTTTCTGACAGATTTTTCTGATATGCTTTTATGTAATAATATATTACCTTTTTCGAGGGCGGCGATGGCTGCTCTTGTACTTGTTGCGGTGATGGCAGTGACTTTAGACTTGCTCTTGCTGACGGTGTTCTATGCAGGGTGCTTCTCAAACTCGGTCTCCATCCAACACGACTTACAGTAGGTGTACGCCCACTGCGGATTGATTCCATCGATTCAAGATCATCCTCCATTTCGATTTCTCTGCCAAATTGTTCGATCTGAAGTAATATTTTGTTCGAAGAGATGTTTATTTTTGATTTTTTGGAGCGTTTTTGATTATTTTTATCTATTTGATTCTTGGTAATTACCTGTCTCGAATTTGGAATTTGGCGGGCTGCTTCGGACGGTCCGTTGAGCTCAAAGTTTGAAATTGCTCTGGTCAATGGGGTCAACCAATCAGAGACAAGTTCTGAATTTCCATTCATTTGATTGCCTGGTGGAGTATTACCTGAGTGTGGTCCCGGTTGATTTGCCTGATCGGTTGAGGGATTTGATTGATGTCCTTGATTACCAGTTCCACCATTAGACGAGGGGGGTGCGCCTCCATGACTTCCTGCTGCACCACCGGCGCTACCATCATCTGGTGGGTCACGGCCGTCATCTCCGTTACCCGTAACTGCGATTCCAAGTAACTCATCATCAGAGTCGTCTGATTCCTCCATCTGTGCCTCTGTGCGTCTTCTCTCTTCCGCTTGTAAATCACTGTCTCTGTTGAAAAGATCTGGACGTCCAATGTTGCTAGGCACTACAATTTGTAGAGCTGGTTGCGTTGTTGGATTGTTGCGAAGCTGGTATCTCAACTGTTCTGAATCGTGATGATTTCTCATCACGGCCATTTGATTGTGAGCCAAGAATTCGGCATGTGCGACAAGTCTCTGATTTAAATCCCAGAACAGATCATTTTGACTGAGGGATTTGGCGTTGAATCTGGATTTCTCCTCTTTCCTAATTGAAAATTGATCCCTTTTTCTCCATAGTCCTAACCATGGTAAACAGCTGTTCCCGTAAATGTCTTCTGGTTTGAAGTCAGCAGGTTGCGGTTCACTGATGTCCATAGCAGGTATGTGATGGTCTCGTCTCCAAAATCTGGTTCGAAGATCATGAAATCGGTTGGACCAATCCAGATTGTATTCCTGTATAGCATCCATGGCTTTTTGAATGTCAAGATGAGGGTTGAAAAAAATTTCAAACCGGTCACTTTTCATTATTCGTTCTGGGTTCTGAATCATTTGGCGTCGTTCAAACTGGCGGAGATTGTTGCCAGCAATTGATTTAATGCAGACAATACAGTTAAGTAACTCAGTTTCTTTAAAGCTGTAAGTTGCATCTGCTGGGGATAGCAGTTTATTTTTGGTCAATCGCCAGAAGATCCACATATGGAGTGTCCGTTCAAATGAAATGTAGAGTAGCTCTAGATTGTCTGGATCTCTTCTGTAATCCGTTTTGTTTTCGGCACCGATGTCTTTCAACGTCGTTTCAAAGAGGTTCCAGTCGTTCATGTTCTTTATTCTCAAAGTCAGACCATTTGTCATTATTCGAGGGTTGGGCATTTTCAACGGTTTTTTGTAGACACAGTTTTCTTCGTCGAGGTTCTCTTGGCCTACCTGGTTGACCCGATAGATCTCGATTCGTGATAGCAACCGGTCCGTAGTTCCTGCTGGGACTAGATGATCCGAAATCGTGCCATAAGTACCGATTTGGTTCAACAGTTGGGCCCTAGTTGCATTTTGCGTGTCAAGTCGAGTTGGAAACATTCTCTAATTCGATTCTGGATTGAATGAAGAATTAGAGTTAACTGCAGAAGCGTCTTTTTTCAATTTAAAATTATTCCAATTACCAGACTCCCTCCAAATTGCTTAATAGCTCAATAGTGGTTGTCTGGTATGGTTTAATCAAATGTCCTTCTTTTCTTTTCTAGAATCTTCCAGCTCTGTTTCTATAACTTAGGGAGTGCCTTAGGTTATTGATGCAGAGCTTTCTGATTGGTCCTTTATGTCAAACGTAATTATTAGTATAATGAGTGCCTTAAGACTGTTGAAAGTTCGCTTAATGAGTTTAGCGCGATTTTTAGGTCTAGAGCGTTTAAAGAAGTGACGGATTCGTCTGTAAGTTCCCTTACAATCGGCCCAGGCCCAGTTCCAAAAACTTAAAAACTTAAAAACGCCACGCGTACTTTTCTCTTTTTTTCCGAATGAATTTCCGAATGAAATTGTTAAAAAATGAATTTTCTTGATAGTACGACCCAAGCTGGTCTTCGAGGCCGTTAAAGGTGCCATCCCATAACGCCGAATTAAATCTACTGATTGCACTGCCATAAAACCATAAATCGGATTGATCAGAAACATATTTCTGAACATATGTCCATATGCATAGCTGTAAAGAGCTGGTCATATCGGGTAGAACTGGATCGAATTTCGGGTC
>SCLD01051614.1:0-16328 GCA_004367895.1 Oikopleura longicauda | reverse complement strand
AGCTGCTCGTTCTTGTCGACGGGATAATTGCCCTGTGCATTCGTCGGCAGCGTGCTAAAATAGAACGTGTTAGAAGCAAACCCAATTGCACTATAGTAACACCGGATTCGACATTCGGGCTTGTTGCAATTGGCGGGGACATTCGTAATGCCGCTCATGTATGCCGACCACATGTTTGTCTGAGCCGTGTCGCCCCAATCATCAATTAAATCCATTTCGTGCATGATATTCTGGCAGTAAGTCGTCTTTTCAAAACACAGTTGTTTTTTTTATCAAATTTTCTATTATACCTGCTCATCATTTTCAACACGATCAAAATAATGCTGGAGCTCTTCCGCTTCAATAATCTCAATCTCAAGCAACTCATTGTCAACCTCGGCGTTTGACTCCTCTGAGTCTTTATCATCACAATCGCCACTTGAATAACCCTCCATTTGTCGCAAGTCACTGTAATTTAGTCGTTACTTCATCAGTTCGACTGTAACTCACTCTAATGCCTCGTCAATTGTGTCTTCGTAACTGTCATCTTCCCCCGAGCTGCTGGCGTCACTCTGTAACTCACTCTTGTCATTGTACTTGAAACTGGCGGAACAGTTCGTCTGTCTGCTTTTCTCAATCAACTGTTGCTCATCGACACGCTTCTTGATCGGAAAGTCTATTTTTCGCCGTCGCTTATGTTTCATTACATACGCCGCCTCACACTTCAAAACCTCTAATTCAATTGTAAAAGCACGACAAAAACTCTTCAGTTTTTGCATTTTTAGCCGTCTACACTGAACGTCGGTAGTACACCGAGCACTTTCTGTCAGCGCGGCGGTGGCTAACGCTGATCATCTGCCTCTTATATTTCGGGCACCGATCACACAGACACGCTGCTGATCGATTTAAAGACACTTACCGCCGATTTAAGACGATAATACACTAAAGTGTCGGCGTTCATCGCTTTTTATCAACCTGTAGTTTTGTACTCAGCTTATATCTCGGAAGGAAGTGTTCGCATTCTGCGAATGTGTGACACCTGTCAAACAGCTGTTGCTTATTACAGTAATTAAGGAAACAACAGAACCCCGGCGCGGTATATCATGTAAGCGCAAATGGCTGTTGTGCATTACGGCCAGCCGTTTATGTCTATCCAGTCTAAACATGTTCAATTGACGGAGGAGAATTGGCAGGGGTCAAATTGATGGTTTTTCCAATCCCAAAGCAGTGACCTGAGTTATATTATCACGATTTGTGAGGTCATATAGGTTTTTTCATATAGCATGTATGTTAACATTTCTCTGTGTGAATACGGCGTTTTATATTTTGTCTGATAGACTTTCCATGTAAAAGTGGATTATAATGACATTATGACCATAATGGCGGATAAAGAGGATAAAGTACAACCGAGTAAATGAAATTAAGCGAAATGGGAGTTCTCCTGCTGACGGGCGGAAATAACGCATGCGCAATAGGCAGGATAAAAATTTGTACTTCATCCGCATCCGATGAGAGCGGAGATGCCGTTTCCAAGCCACAGCCACTGCTGCACTCAATCTGCGTTGGGCCGAAGGGGCCGATTCTTGCGTGGTAGAAGTTCCAGCGATCACAGTGTTCCGAACCTTCCTTCGGGGTGACTTCCTCTACGGCACTTTGTGCTTCAACTCAACTAAACGCTGAACGGTTCAGCCTGAACCGGCTGTTGTCGAGATTAAATGTGTCTGCTAGCCAAAAACTGAACATTTACCGATCAGATGACCAACTGCAATGGAAAAAAGAACAGCTGGAAAATGTGACTCAAGATAAAACTCAATACTGGCGGCATAAGAATGCAATTTGCACTGCACAGAATCAGGTGGAAACGCGTCACCTTTCGAGGATTATCTACGCCATGCTGCAGCCGACACGGGTCTCATGTGCTTCATGCTCAGTATTCCGTATTTGAGTGTCTATTTTGCGCAATAACGTCAGTTTGATCGAAATCATAATTTAGCAATAATGTTGAAGTAATTTTCGTTACTGTAGTCAATTTTGGATATCAAAGCGCACACAACTTGATCGATCTGTCTAACGCTGGTTTGGTTTCTGCCAAATCGAGGCTAATAAAAATTGAGAAAAAAATGTTTTCATCATTGTGGTTCCTTTTTTTCTTTACCTTGTTGTCGCCCATCACACCGACACCACACACTGGTCTCACCGTCACGATGATATAAAACATGATGGACATTTTTGGTCATTAATTTGTTCCGCACGTCGGGAGGATCTTGTTGTGGCGAAGCAAAACTTGTGACTGACTGGGCGACAACGACGTCAAGAAAAACCAAAACGTTAGAGCCGGACAGAGTCACGCGTGTGTGTATGTCTAGGCCTGCTCGGCATGTCAGACGAATTTCTATATTGGCTTGTTCTGAAACATTCAATTGTTTTATTGTGTCCGGCTGACTATGATGCTCATTATTGGAATCATGCTGTTTCAACCTTGCCAAACACACCTCGGCCTGCTCACCTGAATAGGGGAAATGTGTGTTATCGTTATAATTTCCAAAATACGATGTTTTCCATCATATAATAAATGGAAACGTATTTGGCAAATGTGACACCAAGAATATGTTCCACTTCGACCAACAGGCTCAGAGTCACAATCACAGTGACGACGTTTGTTTTGCGCTCTCCAAATGTTTGATTTTGATTGATCAAATCGAACTTGACAATGGTTCTGCTAGTCGTCCCTGTCGCAACGCGCACTTTTTTGGGTGAGTAATTACCGGAAGAGCTCGGGCCATGTTCGATGCTCAATTTTACTTTTTAGTGGTTAGGCATCGCTTTGATGATGGATTTGACCATGGAACCCAAAATAGTTCTGCCTTGCGCCATTGCCGCATTATTCAAAAAGAACGAGAGGTACACACGAAGCGTAGCGTAGAGACGTAAATCCGAGGGCTAATGCGAGTGGTAATCGCCCGTTACATCCGACTGTACAATAAACTAAGCTCAGTCAAACTCTCGACGCTTTCGAAGTATTTACCGTCGACGCTTTTATATATATTCATCAAGTATTCATGACGGAAACACAGGTTTGCCATTTTCGAGGTTGTTTTTTAGTCTGTAGGTTCTATTCCAGAGCGCTAATTCATCGTGCATATACATGTCTTATGTCAGGCTAGTCACCTGAGTCCACACACACACGTGGAATCGTCAGCTAAAAATCAGATAAGACATCGCAAGGGCGTCGATGGGTCGCGAACTTAGAAAACATTCAAAGGTCGACGCCGCAGCCGCAGTGACCTACTGCTCGACTGATCGGATCTGCCGACTATATTGAACATTTTATATAAGACTTCGATCCGATCGATATGGTCGTTTAATTGAACTGATTTGTATTTTCGGCGGCACCATGCATACTAATTTGAATCAGCTGATAAAATTGTTTTAAGTTTTCAAACTTTAATGAACATTTTAAACGCCAGTTTAGGTCAGTCAAAAACGATGACTTCGCATTTTGTTTGTGTGATCAATGAGTCTGAAGTATCTGGTCTATTCAAATACGAGTTCATTACGGTTTGCGCCTATTCGGGTAGTAAAAAGTATCCTGTGTGTGAAAAGGGGGACAATTTAGGTTTGGGTACACTATGGCATCAGAGGGAGCGACGCCGACATTACACCTTCTAATAAAAATCGACCCCGGACCTAGTTTGTCGATTATGAGTGCACAGTTGGGGCAGGGAGTACGGGGAGGGGAGAGGTGGAGTACTTGATATGATGTAACGTACATATTCGCTAATTACCCCAATATACAAGTGATCGATTTCCGCGTAAGCGTAACTAATCATCTCTTTTCGCCACTGTCCAAACGGGATAAAAGTAAAGTAACGCTGCGGTATATATACAAGTCCTTTATTACCTCATTTTACTTATTTCTAGTAAGTGGCGAAGATAGTCGTCTCATCAGTCGTAATAAATCTCTGTGGTCCGTAGAAGTTCGCGACTGTGTCGCTTCGACGCGATTATGGTGAAGGTCCAAAATCGCGGATTCCCATATGATTAGAGGGCCCGATAAACAAGAGTATCAATAGATAATTGTTATATGATGCGATAAGATGGTGAGCAGCAGTAGTAGGAGTTTCCCAAAAAAACAAAGGCTCAAAAGGCGCGACTCACTGTCGTTGGACTGAGATTAACAACATCCTGTCAGGAGAGTTATTCTTTCAATTCTACAAAAGTGTCAAAAAACCAGCCCCGCACAACCCGACCGACAGGTTTCTGCTCGCTGCCGGTCGGTCCATATGGGTTGACAGACATGCTTATGGGTCGAGATTTGGAATTTATGGCCCAGTGGGGACAGGCTGGGCTCCTGTGTGTGGCGTTGCCACAATGTCAAATCTTTACTAACGAGCTTTTATGGCTTCCATCCCTTTGCATTTCCCGATCCACTACTGACACCAGGTCATGATATCCCCTTTCAAAATCACGAATTTTGCCCACGAAGTCTACTTTCCACCTCTTGACCATTTCGATATGGTCAACTTTCGAATGGAGACTTTTGTCGTCTGCCCACCGCCGCAATCATCTTTGATTCACACTCCCCTCGATTTTATGCTGACTGCATGTTATCAGTGAAGGTCAATATGACATCAAACGCGCACTGATTCAAAATCAGGGGCGTCATAGCGCGCCACACAGTTACACCTACAATCGACGTCGATCCAAGTCGGCATGGTGCAATAATTACCGTTTGTTGATAAGAATCATGTATGTTCTTTCTGTTCGTAAGGGGCCTATCGTCCTCTTCCTTGATTCCAAATCATAGATGGCGCAGCGGAGTCCCATCCATGGGCCAACTTACTGCTCAACGGCGCCCCATCGAAAGCATGGTCATGATGTAAAAGCAGCCCGATGTGGCCCAACTCAATCACAATCGTATCTAACGTTTTTAATACAAAAACACCAAATATTACAACACAAACATCCAAACGTGTATGAACACAAAGCCAGAGCAAAGAGATACACACAGTGTCGATATATCGACGCACTCAATGTCGCCAACAATTCAAGAAATGCAAGACTTTCAGCGTCAACAAACTCAATTGCAAGGATACTCAAATCAACTTTATCATGGATATTATGCCACACCGGGCCAATTCGCACAAACATGGCCAGCGTCGGCATGGATGACGGCCGCAGCCGGGTCAACATCGCCAGAACACACTAGCACATCGCCAAATGCAAGCTCGACCAGTAACAGCAGTCCAAATCCCCATCAAGAGCAATCAGTCCATCAACTACAAATCAATGAGGCTACAGCGGCTGCAGCAGCGACGGCATCAACTACACAAGGAGCAGCGACCGAACAGGAGCAACAAATTTATCATCCACAAATGAATCATTTACTCACACAGCATCAAGTGTATCATCCACAGGCATTCCAGGTAAGCGATTCATCACCCCCTTTGATCACCAGAAATTAACGTTTTATCTCTCCCATAGCTATCACAATGGCAAGTTGATCAAGAAGAATGGAATCGTCAGCGTCACTCAATGGCTCCCGTTGGCGCCTACAATGAACGTAAGTTGCTCGTCATTTAAGTTAGATCCACATGCTGACATCATATGTTATGTAGTGACGTCAAAAACACGCACACGCGACAAGTACCGGGTTGTGTACTCAAACTTCCAGCGTCTCGAGTTGGAGAAAGAGTACCGCTTCAACAAGTACATCACAATTAGACGGTAAGCATTAATCATTTGTATAATGTCAAATATTAATATTGATTTCGTGTAGCAAATCTGAACTGGCAACACAGCTCGGCCTATCCGAACGTCAAGTGAAAATCTGGTTCCAAAATCGGTAAGTTATAATAACACTTGACTGACAATGAAAATAACCAATTAATTTTAGCCGTGCCAAAGAACGCAAAATGACAAAACGCTCAGACTCACCATGTGGTGCTGGCGGTGATGAGCCTGGCGAGACTGAGGCGCCAAACACGTCTGGATACAGCAGCGCATCACCCGAACCGGTCACATCGGCCGAGGTCTCGCTGAACTTGAACTCGACCTCGTCGTCAAGTCCAGAAGATGCAGCCCTGATTCGACCCGGCGTTGACAATTTGATGTTGAACGCGACTAGCTCGGCTTCGTCGTCGCCAATTCAGACACCACACGAGGAACAGGCGCCTTCCCATGCGATCCAATCAATAATGCAAACACTGGTCAACTGTACTGACAAATACTTGAATGACAATGTCAAGTATGAGCCCATCTAAAATGCATCGTGCATGGCTGAAAAAGAAGAGATAGCGACGACATCATTATCATCATCATCAACAACCAACCAATGGATCATTTCTTTTTTTGACGAGACACTACACGAACTAATTTTATTTGTACACTTTTGCTTAACACTGTAAAAGTATCTACTAGCTGTTCACACACATTACTTTTTTATTCTCAAATAAATCATATTGCTTAGGGAATTTTAACAGTGACACTTAATGATGACTTGATAATGGTTGTGGGTGGCCTCTGTATCAAAAACGAATAGGCACGGTCGTGATAAATCATTCTGAACGGCCGTAAATTTGAATAATTATCGTCGTGTGTACTATGAGAGATTTCTTTCAATCTCAAGTCTTGCCCGACGACGACGACTGGGCCTTGTGCCATCGATCATACACATTTGAGATCAGTGGTGGATTTTTACGGCGGAAAGACGGTACTTCGAGAGTGAGCACACAACACTGACATAGTGAGAACGAAGATAAAAATCGTTCGTGAAGCGCGATCAGGGTTATAAATTAGCACACCCCCTCTCTTCTTCTTCATTTACTTTACATTTATCGTCACGATCTTTATGGCATAATATCACCATACTGCTGATCGTAATCAGTGAAAGCAATAACATCCGTTAGCTCCTAATTTTATTGGTAATTGAGTGTTTTAATGTTCATGATCAGGCTCAACGCCGGGGCACTGGCCTTGAAACGAGCGATTTGCGGCAACGTTATCGTGCACCCAGGCACCCACCATGCAAATGGCCACTTGTAACAACGGCAGCAGAATCATGTACAACCAAAACGAGCGTACACTATTTTCCGGGCTCGCGCTTTGCGTTGCCAGCATTGACTAAAAAGTAAGTGAGTGACGTCGTAAGTGGGTACAAAACACTGGGAACGGACCAGTTTTCTATTGCTCAAGTAGTAATCGCCTGATGAATTGCAGCGATAGGCACGTCGATGCGGCATGTCGTTGTTGCTGTGGAAACCTGATGCGCGACCATGGAAGCTTGTCCGTGGCGTCACTTGCAGTCGACAGTGGTTCATTTCGATCACTAGTTGAGTTTAATTGCGAAATATAACGCCCCGAATATAATGACGAAAACGGTCTTTATGCTCTTACTTTTTTCAAGCGTCTTTTTCAAGTAAGACGTCTCGTGTCAATGTGTTGACCGAGCTTTGTCGCTAAAAAAATATGATGAATAATTCATTTGCCCGTAAACACAAAACCACGGTAAATGTGCTGGGTTCTGGGTGTCTCCCCTCTCTTCGCTCAATTGAAGACGTCGAGTATAGACAGAGTCGACAGAGTTGATTTTCTAAGCGAAGACACTAGGCGCGATCGAATTCAACCTCTTATTTAGTCGAATTACATTTCGTTTCAAGTGGTCGGCCCCATCCCAACCGCAACGCTCCAACCACTCACTGACCTTTTTAGTCTGATTGAAGCGAACCAAACACGCTGAATCACCGACACACACAAACATGTTGCAACTGCATGTTGGCACTTGAAACTACTTGATGAACTGTTTCGTCAGTAGACAAAAGTGTCTTCTTTTTTGGAAATTGATTGCAAACAGTGAGTTACCCTAAGTTATTTGTTAACGTGTTATATGTACTACTGACGCAATCTGCGAAAACCACTCTCCAAAAAGAAGTCAATGTAGCATTGCCAGTTCTGATAGTACGAGCTAATACTTATGCTCGGGTCACCCCCTAATTATAGCCTATACTGTATAGGTACTGTACAAAACTAACTAAAACACACATTCTAACGAGTTATAAGCTGGTTTAACAGAACTCTGTCAAGTTTAGATTGAAGACTTGAACAAAAAAATCATTTTAGCTGACAATAGGAATAAGCTTGTGTCTAATGTCCTCCTCCACCACCATCAACACCACAAACTATTATAGCGCCACCAGCACTTGGTCTATAAAGACCGGACCTAAGACAAAGCAATTCAACAAAACCAGAGAATATGAGAATATCAGCTTTCTTACTAGCGGGTCTAACCGTTGCCCAAGAATACTACACCGATGAAGCGCCGCAATACGGTGACTATTACGGCGGCGAAAACTATGCTGACAACTACTATGCAGCCGAAGCGACAACATCAGCACGCCCTGCAGTAGGCACGGCGGAGCCAGTGGAAGTTACTGAAGCGCCAACAGAAGCACCGACCGTTGCCGTCACTGACGCAGTGACCGAAGCGTCAACTGAAGCGTCAACTGAATCTTTCCTTGCAATGGATGCAGTTGAAATTGCACCAGAAGAAGTCGAGGAAGCTGAAGAATCGGCATTTGATCCAAGGTAACTTTTTGCTTTACAAATGCTTTACTAAGACCACCATATTAGAATGTCAAATCCTTTTGCCGGAGCACGTAACGCTGTCGTTTACGTCTCAAACATCAACAATATGGATGCTGAGTTACAAGCAAATGGAGATATCGTTCTGTCATGGGACTATGATGCAACACACGATGCGTAAGACATTACTTTCTTTTACATAATATTTACGCATATTGTCAGTTACATCTTCGACTATGTCACCATCATTGGCAACTCAGAAAACACCACCGATTACCAAACCCTTGCTGGCGTTTCAATTGGCCTGAGCCAAGATAACACCAAGACAGAAGCCTCTTTCA
Source organism: Oikopleura longicauda (assembly GCA_004367895.1). Lineage (NCBI taxonomy): Eukaryota > Metazoa > Chordata > Appendicularia > Copelata > Oikopleuridae > Oikopleura > Oikopleura longicauda. The sequence goes on along the minus strand of SCLD01051614.1, from coordinate 7,428 downwards.
CTCCCGGTGCGACTAATACTGTCTACAAAGTCCGCGTCACGCCTCAAGACAATGACCTGGTCAATGCTGTTGCCAACTATCAAGAAATCGAAGTCCAATCCGCGACCACTGCCGTCCAACATCAACCGGGAACAATTTATGAGGGTGGTTCTGGATTTGCCGGTCAGGTTCTTCTTGTCAACGATTTTACACACGCTTCCTATCAACGTGCCGATGCCAGTGATTCTGTTGGTTATGTTACTGCCGTTAAAATTACTTTCCCAGCTGGTCAGTTCTCAATGATAACTTGAGCGATTCTAACCAATTTATTTCAGCTTGCACCAATATCCGCATCGATGCCAATGTCGACAATAACTACATCTACACGGACGGCGCCATTACTGACACGCATCGTATTTTCATCTTCCCCCAGACTCACTTCACCAATCAAATGTCCGGCCCAGTCAAGGCTTTCCGTTATTACGTGTCAAACATGTACGGCTGTGTTACTGATGCAAATGCCGATATTAGTGTGACGACATCCAACGAGTATCTGACTGTTGATACACTCAGCGCCAATGCAGCATCAACCCCACAGAATATCACCCTCAACAGCATGTGGCCCATTGGCGGTGCTTACCCACCCACTGACTATGCCGAGCAACATGTCGTCTGGTTTGATCAACTTATTCAAGGAGCCACTCATTTGGGTAAGTCAATTATTGGACGTTATAGCCAGTATTTTAACGTTGTATCTCAGGACCTTCCGTTGCCCTATCCGCACCCGTCATCGGTTTCACCACTGCCCCATGCAACGTCTATGTTAGCATCAGTGGCGAAGTTGACGCCGGTGGAAATGGCTACTCACCTGGCTGGGGATACATGACAACGTACGACGCCAACCTTTCAATGACGGACATCTTCTCAAACCCGGGCACGTCGAATCTTGGCAGTGCGTTCGTCTTCCGCGCCCTTGAATGGCTCAATCACATTGGTGTGTCAATTCGCTACAGTGTTGCTGATGCCAATTGTCAAATTGTCCAGGCATCAGGTACAATTTCGTACATCAAGCTCAACCCGTCTTACACACTCACGACGGCCGTAAACCCCGTCTAAGCCGAACCAAAACCACTGTACAGATCTCTTACGTTAATGAAACGCGAACAAATAAAACCATTCACTAATGTGATGAACTTTGGTACTTTTCATTTTGCAACAACAACATAAGTTGAGTAATAAGTGAAGAACAGAGTGTATCTAAGAACGGGTAAGGTGTTGAAGAAATTGGAGTGTAACTGTGTAAGCACTATGATATAGTGCGTGTGTGTGCATCAAAAATAAAATGTGATTGGTCAGCATCATCATCATAATTACGAATTTGATTCAGGTGTTTTTGTGGATTTGGATTGAACTAACAACCACTCTATAACGGCAATGAGACAGGGGCCAAATCGGGAAAATGGATGCGATTCAGCTAACATAGAACGTAAGCTCACAATCCGCTTACTCGGCACCGTCATCACCCGTCATATCGAACATGTCGGCCTGGTCTAATAAAACAAGCGTCAATTACGAAATCAAAACTATGATTTAGAAGACTCTTACTGCTATCCTGCATTTCGATATAATCTTTGTATGCAGCTGGATCGTTGAAACCATGCACGCTGAAAATAGAAGTTTATTTCACACTCTCTTTGTTCGCTTCCTTTACCTCCTGACATGTTTGCGCAGTGAACTTGGATCCGTGTAGCCCTTATCACAGCCATTAATTTTGCAGCGATAGGGGCGATTGTTAATGTGTGTGCTGTTTTAACATGGAAATTAGTACATTTCAGGCAACTATAATCTCACCGCTGATGCTTGAAGCGATCTGATGAATTGTTGAATTTTTTCTCACAATATGAACATTGAAACGGTTTCTCGCCCGTATGCGTTCGGACATGAATTTTTAAGTTTTCGTGACGTGAAAAACGCTTCCCGCATTCTTTACATTCGTGCGGCTTTTCACTGTGATGAGTTCGAAAATGTTAAACTTGACGTAAAAACGAAAAACCAACCGTGTGTGAATGCGCATGTGAATGAGCATTTTGTAGCGTGCGTTGAACTCGCGCTCCTTGCGCGGGCAATCGCGCCACAAACACACAAACCCACCGCCAACTTGACAGGGCTGAACGCAAAGTGTGAAGATATTTGTGAATTTTGACAGGGTCTAATTTACTTGGACGTGTGATGAGTTGACATGTTGGACGAGACCCTGGAGCCCTTGATGCACCGTTTGATTGCACCCGGCCCACTCGCACAGGCGATTCTCGTCATCATCGTCGGAATCGTCCATTTTATCCTCATCATGCTGGTGCATCATCACCTCCTGGCTGGGCGAGTGCGAGCCTGCGGGTGGTGGTTGACGTAAAAAGTGTGAGTCACTAACTTATATCTTACCGGTCTCAAGGGACCCATCAGTGCCATGCTCATCACTGTCTTTTGCACTGCGATGTTGCTGCTGCTGTTGCTGCTGCTGCTGATGGGCAGCTGCTTCGATCAGCTGATAATTGTCAAAAATGTTTGGCTTGAGTTTGCGCACGGTAAAATCATTGAATTTGACATTGACGCGCATTCCATCGGATTTGGTCGATATATATCGCACGGAATCGCTGAAACAAAAAATGATCAAAAACGGGCCAAAATCAGGGATGATCTTGAATATTTTCTCCTCTACAACACACACACACACATAGAGAGAGAGAGAGACACGAGCCCCGGCGAGTTGAGTTTGATCGCGACGGGAGAGACAAATATATGTGCTATTGATTTTTCTTCGTATGGTGGGTGAGACTCGGCCATGGGACTCGTGCTATGTGTGAGTGCTGCTATACTACTCTATTTCAGCTTCACTGACTTCATCATCATCATCGTTGGAGTCGATTCCTACCTTATCTCGTACAAGTCGTTCTCATTGTCATCGCGCTACCTTATCTCGTACAAGTCGTTCTCATTGTCATCGCGCTGCACGATTTCATACCGGATATCGGTGCCATTTCTTTTCAATGTTGGACTTTTTTCTGCTCAAAACCAGTAAAATGAGAGAGAGTGCATCACAATTTCCTGTTGTCATTCCACCGCGCTAGAACGTTCATTCTTTATTTCCGGTCGGTACCTCTAGAAAAATATTCAGAATCAGGGATGATCGGTGGTTGATGAGAGCTCGGTTCGGGTTCTCGGTTGCCCTATTTTTTAGAAAATGTTCTACTCCGGTTTTATTTCTCCTTTTTTTCAGTGTGGGGGTATGCGCGTGAGTCTGTGTGTGTGCTGTGCCTAGTATGAGGCACACACACACACGCACGACTGTCTCTAAGTTTTTTGCCTCTCGGGGGGTGTCTCAATTCTTCTCAAGAGAAAACTCTCATTTTTTCTCCCCCGCACACACACACACAGTCTCTCATTCAAAGGAGTTGTTGCTGCTGTATATACTACCTCCTATCTCGCAGATGTCCTCTCTCTCTAACTAACACTGATATATACATGTAATATCGGTTTTTATACCACCCGCAAACAAACAAGCCCATAACATCGAGAATCTACATCTCAGTAAGAAACCAAAACTAGAGTCTCTTTTTGAGCAAGAAGAAGAAGAATTGCAATCTATGGTTAAATTTTTAACGAGACTGAAAAGACAAAAAAAGAAAATGAACTCCTACTAAGCCCACAGGGGAATTATGCTACTGTTGCTGCTGCTTCTGCTGTTATTGCTTCTCTATAACACTACTCTCAAAAACTGTAACAGTTTAGTTAATTGATAGGGTTACAATGATCTCATATGATGTTGCTCGATTTGAGATCAATGGTAACCATGAGCTGGGTTGAACGGGGTACACTAAAGTTTGACAAAGATAGAACAGTTTCTTGTTGTTTTCGTCTTTGCCTTAGTGTAGCTTGAAATTGATGATTGGAATTGTAATCGCCAACTTCATTGGATCTGCTTCAACAAGGCATGCATTTTTATTATCCCAGTCGGCTCATTCGAAATGGCGAATTGAGACAAGCAGTCAAATTTAACGTTGAATCTCATGCAACAACAACACATTTCGCTGGCTTACCGGTCTGTCCACCGCCACCATTCAGTCTTCGGTTTGTAGTGAAAGCCGACATTTCCTCCGCTTTTTCGCGATTTGTGCAGGACTATCAGCATTTTTTACAAGATCAGACAAATGTACATATGTGTGTGAACTGGGATTGAATATATTATTTTTGTTATATCAAAATCGGCAAAATTTGGGTGGGTCAATTTTTGGCATCCTGCTTTTTACTAAACAAAATAATTTATAAATATAATTTATAAATTCGGATGAATTGTGGTGTTATGTTTTTTTATTTCTCATTTTGTTAGAAAGTAGCCTCAAAATAACATAAATTAAGTATAATTCTGAGAGTAAATAAAGATAAGGAACACTGTCATTGTGACGATTCATCTTGAACTGGTACAACGAAAAGTGTATCAGTTCAAAAATCACCATTAGCTCCGTGGTGTTTCTCGAGCGTTAATGGGCAGCTTTAATTATTCAATTGACTGCTTGTCTGGATGATATAGACTATAACTCGAATACTATAAAAACGGAGTTTGTACATGTGGTTTTGTCACATTTAAAATGTTATCAATTTTCGTCATGATTGCTACTGTAAACTCGTTTGGTTACGTGTTGGGATGATTATTTTTACAGTTGAAGAATAAACTCAAGACAAAAATAAAATTCATCCCCGTTTATGTGGCACATTATGATGTTAAAAATCAGATGGAAAACTGCATGGCAGCTGTAAACATTTGTAAAATAAAATGTCTCGCCGATCAAAAAAGGTAACTAGCCTATTTGTTTGACCAAACTTTCTGTTCAAAAGCTACTTCTTATTATAAGAAATCTATAAAACAGCAGGTTTTGACACTTGTTTTTTGGGTAACTTTCAGTAATGCTTATTTAGTCACGACTCGTTTTTGACGAACATAGACGAATCTTTCCAGGCAATCCACTCCCACGTGCACAGAATGACGGGCGAGCGCGCCAAGAAGTTTTGCGACGAGTGCAAGACCAACATGTGGGATTGGGAAGCGTCGTGTCTTGAAAAGCTCTACAGCCACGAGTTTTTCTGGGAATAACTATCCGAGGCTGATCATAAATTATGATCTCATGCATCAGCTTGATTTTCTAATAAAACAATCGATTTCGTTACATGATCAATCACAACGCTTGACAAAATTAAAGACAAACAGTTCGTTGACTTTGCTTGACGTTTCCACCAATTTTAAACTACAATCAGTACATTCGGAATCACGTCTTTGTTCCGTTTCCGAAAAGGCGACTTTGACAATCAAACAATATCGTTCCATTGACAAAAGCGGACGTGACGCCCCTTGTCTCATTACTATAAATATACCATGCCGACCTGATGAATTAAATAAAAACATGAAATTTGCTTTTTACGGACAAATTGCGAGTGTTGCGCTCGGATGTTACAGTGGCACCTTGCCCGAGGGATTCGAGCAATCGTCTGATGCAATCACGCCCGGGCTTGAGTGCGGCGGCGGGACGAGTCAAAATGCGAAAATTGTCGGCGGACGAGCCGCGGATCAGAACACGTGGCCATGGCTGGTGATGCTCGCAGTAACGGATTCTGAGTAAGCACAGTTGCTTGGTCTTTATTTTGAATAATAATTTTAGCGGGTTCACCGGCCAATGTGGCGGGACGATTCTAAGTGACACCCGTATCCTGACTGCTGCTCATTGCTTTTCATCCGATCAGGTATTTACGAGATTTTTACATGTATATTAATACTTTTGCAATACCAGGATGAAGTGGAAGTTTACGTCGGAAATTACAAACAGCGCAAAGACAATGAAGAGGGCGAGTTCACCACCATCGCCACCAAAGTGACCATTCACGAGTCGTATCAAAGCACCACCGAACAGGCGTTTGACTTTGCCATGCTCGAGATCCCCTCGTTGGCATCGACAAAACCTGACGATTGTATCGGTTGCTATGCCACCGCATGCTTACCAACTCAATTGCCACAACATGGCCGCGCTTGTTGGGTTGGCGGTTGGGGTACGACCAGATCGGGTGGTGTTGTGTCGAACAAACAGAAAGAAGTCGGCGTCAATGTCTTCTCTACCGAGTATTGCCAAAATAACACCTACTACGAAACTAGCGACATTGATTTCGATGTCGAGTTTTGTGCTGGTACGCCCGATACGAACAACAATGGGCTGACTGGCAAAGGGGCCGACTCGTGCCAAGGTGACTCGGGCGGACCCTTCATCTGTGAGGAAGATGGCGAGCCCGTTCTCTATGGAGTTGTTTCATGGGGCATTGGTTGTGGTTCAAAGGGATACGCGGGTGTGTATGCCAATGTTTTCGCCGAACTAACGTGGATAAATAGTCATCTCTAACTAAAGATCTCTTTTATACTGACACTGAGCGAACGAACGAAATAAAGTAACAAATTATAATTTATAATTATGTCAGTGCAATTATGTTAATTTACAAAGGCGCTTGTGTGTGTATGGTTTTATTGATATTCAAAGAAGGTTCGATATTCTTGCTGTTCAAGCGCATTTTGATCGGTCTCTTTCCTTGCCTGTGTGATCATTTTTGGCGGTACCGATCGCGGTACGAGACGTCTCCTGTCTATATGATTAGTGGGTGTCGCCTGTGATCGTTGCAGTGCCTTGCGCGCTCGTTCCTGTTGAACTTTTTCTTGTTCTTTTATTTTTTCATCGCGTAATCTGATTCGTCTCTCCTTGTCAAGTTTCTTCTCATATTTAATCGAAAGTTCTTCGGGCAACTGTTCATGTATGTCGATCAGTGCACAAAGTTTGTTTTCGATTGAAGTCAACATTTGTAATGATTCAATGTTCGCTTCATTTTCGCCAATGTTACACTGGTATACAGCTTCAATTTTCAAGCCAAATCGTTTCAACAGTCGATCCTGACCAGCTTGATCAAAATCACCGTAGCTGAATAAGCGACAATTCAGTTCGAATTCTTTCGCTCGATTCAGCTCAAATGACACGCTTTGCTCCATTTGTTTGCTGTGGCCAATGACAAAGTCCAAGTCGTTCTCGAGACGACGGCGTGTGGCGTTGAAATGGCATTTCAGTTCATTAACGCTCTCTTCTAAATCCTGGCCATTCTGTACGAGTGATAAACTTTGATCTTCGAGCGTACGGAATATTGAGAATAGTTGACTCGGATTAATCAACCCAAGCTCAGGCTCGAATTCGTTGTCTACCTGGTCAAGCTTAGAGACTGTTCATTAGATTTACATGGATTTTAAGGTCGAAATTCAAAAAAATGTAAATGTAAACGCTCCTGATTTCCAATCAATTGGTTGCTTTCGCGTTGTTAAGCTTGTTCCAGCTTCAAGGTGAGTAGTATCTGGTGACCTAACCGGTGGTGTCA
>SCLD01051504.1:0-16343 GCA_004367895.1 Oikopleura longicauda | reverse complement strand
ATGGACAGATAATTTCTTGTTTCATAAAAATTGGTATGACAGAAAATGCAACAGAATGCAGAAACTCATGCACTGCAAATCATAGGCCAGAAATGCAAAAACCGTCTCTGTCTGACTCAGCTGTACATCAGAGCCCGGTTTCAAGGTGTGTCTATGTTCACGTCCACACCACGTTTTCGAAAGAATTTCACATTTCTTGTGATCATTTTATTTCTAAGAATTTTGCATTATAGATTTGCATCAGTGAAAAATTATGGTTTCGGTATTATTTTGTTTCTCAAATGCTAGAAAATTAGTTTTTATCAATCGTTTTGTGACCTAAATAGGCACCACCAGCGGCAAGGGTGGCGTTTGTCGTCGCAGAAACTCCCAAAACACCAGCTGATTGAAAAAGTGAAAAATAGCCTTTTGAAGGGATTTAAAAGCATTTTCACCCCTAGAATTTTAGTCTCTCATCAAAAATCATCAAAAATCACTCAGATTTTGGCTTGGTTTACAGCCTAGTCCTATGATAGGACTTTAATCAGCTAAACTATAGTCTATGGAAGACCCTGGCCTGTTGTAGATGCTCCGTAAACAATTGATTGTACTGAAACGGTTTGTTGGCTTTTAACATATCGCTTCCACCCGTCTCATATGATTTTATAAGCTTAAAATAAAGCCTTTGGTCTGGTGGCGTGGACATAGACACCTTTTTATGTTGGACAATTGACATGAAGTTCAAATTTATGAAGTTGGTTAGATTTTTCCAAGATAGCATTTTTCAGCAGCTTTCAGACTTTGTATTTGAAATTTCTCTGTGACGTCACATGACTGAGAAATTTGACTTTAAGTAGTCGAAAAAAGCCGATTCTTGTAGAAATGTTAAAAAAACACATTCTAGATTTAATTTTGAACTTGCTTAACACCGGACTTTAAGAATCCATTTTGACTAAATTGACTATGCTGAATTCATTGGTGGCATTGGTTTTCACGTAAAATTATCATGTGACGTAAAAATTACCGTGACACACCGTGGTATCAAAAATGACAGGCAAAAAACTGCTAAAAATCGCATATTTTCCCGAAATTTCAATTTTTTTATAGGATTAACATTTTTAAAAAATCGAAATAAGCTTTTTATCACCATTTAAATCGTTACATAAAGCTAAGAATCGAGATAACTGAAATCTCAGGTAACTGAAATCAGGTTCACCCTACTCCAGGACCACCCAAGATGGACACCCTACTCCAGGACCACCCAAGATGGCACCAAACTATAAAAAGAAAGTCTTGTGTTCATTTCACTTTTCTTTTAAGAGTAAAAATGTTTTATAAACTTATATTCGTAGTAATTGGGAGTTATCATGGAACTTTCGCCTGTGAGGCTTGCCAAGGATCGAATTCAAGGTTTCTATCAAAGATTCATTTAGAGTATTGCCTTTATACTATTGCGATTTAGTTTGAAAGATTAAAGTCTGAAAATCAAATCGCTATGAAATCGAGAAAAGGTTCTGGTCAAGGTTGTGTTGAAGCAAATCTAGAAGAAATAATCCCAGAAGATGTTATTGATAGTCAAGAACCGTTTAATTCGAATATTGAGTACACGATAGAATATGAAGATCATACAAATTCGTTTTTCTCCAAAAACTGGATCGATTGTCAAGAAATCATTGAAGAAAATGATAAAGAAGCCGATATCCTTCTCATCGATCAAGGTAATTGCAATCAGCTGCTTGCAAACAGCTTTATTTCTGATTCAGACCGAAACCTGAAATACATTTACGCCTTTGATAGCCGAAATCCCAACATCACTCTCTTAACAAAAAGAACCGAATCCGTTTTGCTGTTAAACCGTGAGTTTAATCAATTCAATGGGAGGCCCCTATAATTTTTTTATAGTTAAAGATACTCCAATAGTTGATGCAAGCGTTTTGATTTGTGATAAGAAAAGTAAAAAATCGCTTTTTACTTTCAAGACCTTGGATGAAAAAATAATCAAAATTGGTTCTGAGAAAATTGAACAAAAGAATTACGAAAATTGTGAAAGGTTAATATTTAATTTCATTTATTATGTCAGCTTCCGATACAGAAGACCCTCATTGTTTCATGTATTATCAGCTGACAAATCACCTGATCACAGACTGAAATACTGATTGTTTAACTGCATATGACTTCTGTATGTGCGCAATACCTTGGTAATTGATTCATTACTGATTGCGATAATGAATGTTATAAGGTCCGTCAATAGAAAAACGATGACGGCTCGATAGGGAAAATAAGGAAAATGTATTTTTCTGTTGCCGGGTCTTATTTTAACTGTTTTCAGATTCAATATCAATGGGCCAAACGATGATGGACAATGCATCCTTGTTGACATTTCTTTTGATGCTGGAGACTTTTCCAGGCCATGTTCAGAATTTAAAATTGAAACCCCAGTCAACATAAGTTATCAGAGATTTGGGAGTCACTAACTAAAATGTAAGTGTCCCCAGTCTCAATTCCTATGAACATATCAAAAGTGACTCAAACTATCTCCTTTGGAAATGTAATTCCCGTCTGATAAAGAAAAAACATAAAGTGGATTCGGTCGCAGCTTCGATTCCTTTCGACCAGCTCAATTCCCAAATACAATATTACCTATTATTTTTGGAAAATGAAATCAAGCGAAAAATTGAAAATTTCAAACAAGTAGATTCTTCCTCAGGAACAGGGAGCCACGGTTCGCCCATTATTTATGGTCTAATTTGGGCCAGGGGATTTCAGAAATCATTGGTTTAAAGTACACGGTAAAAATGTACCGTAATCGTGTGTACTGTGTGCGCCACGGTCCGTAGAACCTTGCTCAGAAGATAATGATTATGATATTTCAGCCTTCACTGTAATCGCCGACTACATATTTCCTGGTAATTAAAACTCGAATAAATTATAGTGAATTATTATTCACATTTTTCAGCTATATACAGTATATAATATAATCGATGAGATTTTTTATGCTCGTTGAACTTTAAAATTTAAAATCACGTAAATCGATGATAAATACGCGAATATTCAAAGGCTCAATTATGAGACTGTTGTATCCTTCATAGAATATGTTAAGTATGAAGTATGGTAACATCCACATCTAGAGGCTTAGATAAGAATGAAGAACTGTAAGACCGATAGTCCGATTTATTCAACACGTAAAAAGTTATCTCCCGTGAAATCGCCGGAGTAAATTGTAAAATCATTCAAACAATCTGAATTGCGCAACAAGGATGACTTAAACGCCTATATTGAGCTTTAAATCGTCCGGGAATATCTGAGACAACCTTCATAGCACTGGTGGCTCTAAAATCCAGTTAACAGATTTCGATAATTTCGGTTACGTAATTTTTAATATTGGGATGGACAAAGCCCTGAAAAACAAAACTTATTTCTTGCGATTTTTGTTGAGAACCAAAGCATAGACTTGATTCTGAAGTGTGAGAAACTGTCGAAAATGCAGAAAGGGTTGAAAGCCATAAATATTTTGTACTTTGATCTCTTCCGTTGTAGAGTGGGGATTTTATATGAGCTAGGCTTAGGACCCTCAACCCTGATTTTTGAAAAGCACAAAAGGTACGTGGGGCTCATTACGTGGAGATACAGAACGGAAAATCCACGTTACTACAGAGTAGGTCCCATCAAATGTATCCCGATGACTCATTAAATTACATTCAAGTACCTGTTTTAAAATCGCCATCATAGTGAGGAATTATATGTTGATGATTGGGTTAAACTCCACGACAAAGCTCTCCGGACAATTACCAGAGAAAAGTTTCGGACCCACTGACTCACCAAATACTCCTGACTGATACCTACCAGGTGATCCAAAGATACCAGGGCATGGACTCCAATATTTTATGACAAAGCCCAAACACGATACTTTGGGTTTAGTTTGGTTTGATTATGCTTGGGTTTGATACATGGGGCAAGTATAATTTACTGTATAATTAATATTTGATCGTTTATGCAGTGAGGTCGCGATAAGTGGTTCATTTGTGGTACGTAGAGCTTGACGTTATGACACGATTGAATTGAACATATAAAGTTTTGATTACGGTACCCGTCAGTGTCTTGCAGTGTGTAGTGAGTTTCAAGTGTTGCAGTGTGGTGAAAGAGTCTAGTTGTATTATGGCGGAGATGATGATGATGGTGGTGGTGGTAATGTTTGTGGTGGAATCACGTGATGTTAATCATGTGACAATGTCTGGTCATTTTAAGCGAAAATGACGTGAATCTTAAAATGAACATATTTATGCGAGCCAAAGACGGCGGATAAACCAATTATGGACACTTGGGCCGTTTCCAACTCAACAGGAACTCGTCACCACCCCCGTAATCACCTCGCGCTCGGCATGATTTTAACCCACATAAATACCGCGTAAATTTTTTTTTATAAAATCGAACAATATTAAATTGCTTTTATCCTCACCTTAGGCATCTTTGATTCAAACTTCTTGGTTGGCATGCATCCAGAACTGAAATGCTTCTGAAAAGGTGACGGCCAGAATATTCCTATTTATAGGGGGATACGATTAAATAACGGGCCGAGAGGGTTAAAAGCCTTGAGCTCTACGTAACCTCCCAATCAAGAATATGACCAAACAGATGGTGGTCCACCTAATCGATGCCAAAATTCTTAAAAATACTTTCTTAAGTATCAAAATGTTGTAAACTGACATACCAAGAATCGATGTCAAAACAGAACCGTAGGAGAGTTTTTTACTCGAAGTGACTGTACAATTAGCGCGGAAATATGCGCCTAAAATATCTTATAATGAGCTAAAATGGTAGAATTTAAATCACCAAAATGACATACTTTATGTTACATAAATGTAGAAAAGTGGATATGTTCGAAGCTTACAATTTTGAATCATTAAGGTCACTTATCGTACACTGTACTCTCTCTAACCCGTACTGCTCAAAAATATATGCATCAGAAAGAATTTTTTGGATAAGCATGATTTTATCATGTTTTTAATCTGACAATATGATAATAGGTTGAGTTATTACGTAACTATATTTGGGATGTAAACTTGGATGGTTCCACGAAGCTAATTTAACCTGTCCGGTGGTATGTTGCTTCCTAAACTTTTCTCATGATGACGTCACGTGGTACGTGGCGTTGCGCGGCATGCCGCGTACTATAACCTCACACCGAGCGCGTCCCGCTATATAATAAACCAATTATTACATCATTGATATCATATGCTTACTCAAAACAAGCGACTTTAGAATTGATTTTTATTTTTCAGTTTTGACACAGTGCAAGATCATTAATATACATCTATATATACAAGTGAAGGTCTGGCCAATGCGCGGCCTCCTTCTGTAATTGTGACGTCAGTCTTATGATGTCATTTCAAATTCAGTGATAACAAAGGGTTGAACTTTGAACACAAAATGGCAAATTTGGTGAATGAATAAAGAATTGAATCCATAGGAAGTCTTTTGTTTTGATTGGCCAATCGTCGCACTTTTCAGTCGCGGTTAATGAGTCATCGTTATGAATCATCGTTCGTTAGCGGTTGAAAGAGGCTAAATAAGTTTTAATAAGTTGAATAGTAAACTTGGGGTCAAATGATCACATTTGAGGTCAATTAAGGTCAAATTATGAAAATATGATGTTATATTCTACCGTTAGCCAATGTAGTTGTCGCCAGTGAATTATATGCGCCATGAGCAGCCAATCCCGCAAGGTTGTAAAACGGGAGAGTTGATGGGAGTGCTGATTGCAGCGTTGATGATCTCGAATGCTGAAATTAAGTGTTAACCAATGTTTGAATACCCTAATCACAACACAATTTATGACCAATTTAATTTTTTGTATAATGGTAATGCATTGTCCCCTATATTTACCTGTTCGAGCATGGCAGCATATGGTAATGTACCAACACTTGGTGCTGATTGTTGTGTTTGAGTTGGAGTAGGTATTGTTGGCATATTTAATCTCAGTTGTAAATCATTGCTTGGTGATGTTACTGCTGAAACTGCTGAGACTGTTGGTGCTGATGAAACGATTGTTGCGGTGTCATCTTTATCATCATCGAATCCTGGTCTCCAAACTGCTTTTTTTGAAGATCTTTTTATTTCTTCAACTGGTTCTGTTTTCACTTCTTCTTTCAGTTTTTTATTTCTTCGATTCTCATCCCGTCTAACCAGTTCATTTATTTTTCCTGCTTGTTCTTCTAGAACATGTCGAAGAAGAAGATTTTCTTTCATCATTTGATCATTTTTACCAGTAATTCTGGTTACTTCCTCTTCCAACCATCTCATTCTTAAAATCAAAATTAGAAAAAAATCAAAAAATGACGTCATGACACGTTAGGTAGACACGTAAGATTGTATTGGGGTATGAATTAGTACTAAACACGTGGACAAAAAGTGATTAATCTAGAAAGGACCCCAACGACGGAACCATCGTGGCCTTCGACCAAAAAAGGTTGATCAAAGCTGACTGAGCGAGTACGTGAACTTGAAAGGAAATAATTAACACAAATACGTGGTACCCCTAACCCCTTAGCCGGATTTTCACACTTTCAACCCTAAAAAATCTTGGATCTGATCTCTTACCTTGCTTTCTGTCGGTCACGTGCTCGTTGAGCAGATTCTCGGTTTCTCAATTTTTTTCTCATTACAGCTTCTTCAATCTCGGCAGGTGATCTCTTTTGACCTGCACGCATCACGTGATTGGCCAGTCCACCGCCATTAACCAGTTGACCGAGTTTGACATCGTCATCTTGGTGTTCTGTTCCTGATAGATTACCAGAATCGGATGATCCGTGGATTGATCCATTTCCAGCTTGGCATCCATTAAGTGGACTTGATGGTCCATTTTGACCGGTTTGTAAGTTTTGTGTTTCCATTATATTCATATTCTCTGGTGTAATAATAATGTTTCTGTGTTTTCTTAGAGTAAATCTCTTTGTAAGTAAACTTGAATATTTTCAAATGATTTCAAGTTTTCAATTTCGGGCTGACAAGAGATGCAGAAATGCTCCGAGGGCGCCAAAGAGCTAAAATCTAGAACGAGCGCTATATGCATACCAGCCTGTTACACGTCCCCCCAATATTCAATTCACTAGGCTTAACATACACGCCACATATTAGGGACTCTCCAACACCAGACACCATAATCCGCAACGTAACTTTTAAGCTGAAAGCTTATATAATTTTTGAAAAAGTTTTTGATCTTGAGATGAACCTACGGTGAAATTGAAAAAAAGTTAATCAAAATCTTGCAACCGAACACCTACAAAAGTGCAAATTCAGAAATGCAACAAGGATCGAAAAAGCACCTGAATAACACTGAAATTATACATTTTGATATTTCAGTTTTCAGCCATTTTAAGGACCAAACAATATAAACTTAAATCTGTTTTGGCCAAATGTGTTCCCTTGACCAAAATTTGACCAAAATTTTCATCGAGTACACCATCAATATTGGTCTCATTGGTACGACTCCCAGTTTATGACAGAAGTCTGATTAACCTCAGATTTTGCCTGAAGCAAGTTAAATCGACCACAGTAAGAATTTTCGAGTGCGAAGAGCCTAGTTTGGATTATGCAATTGCTGCGTGAAGTGAATCTTGGTGGTGGAGCTGGATTCTGGGAAGATATAATCCATAACGTATTATCCACATCATTTTTACTAGACTTGAGTTCCATTAACACAACTAGACCAGTGGACACAAACCCCAATCCTTCACATTGACGAAGGAACTAACGTCATCAAAGCCTAATTACGTTAAGTTATTATCAAAAAGATAAAGTAACAACAAACAGTGCGACCCCGAGGTTCCCGATTGCATAACTTCTCTTGTACCTGACAAGACATGATTCATAGTTGACTCAAACCAGAAAAGTGCTCCAAATCACTCAAAAATGCTAAAAATGAAGCACAAAAAGGCCTGTTTATGATGACATTATATTAATGACATATATTTTTACGTGCGATACTACTAATCAATATGCAGCATATTATGCTGTAATGCACACTATACAATAAATCGAAACGGGCGTACACAGACGCAAGCTTTAAAAAAAACGGACACCAATACATACTTGAACAACTTTTGTCTGTTCTACTCAAAAAGATTTGAAATTTCAGTTATGCTGCATAACTTATGCACTCCAATATTCGCTTTTCTGAAAAAAATCTGGAATGATAAATTCCTTTTTTCTAGTTCATTGTGTTGTTCAAAATGGCCGATAATTGACATTAACCAATGATCCATACCGTATAGTCACTGTTAAGGCCAGTTTGTCCGGTTTTGCTTTATCAAAATGAGAAATCATCCAAATGAGAAAATAATAGAACAAGTTAAATTTTCAATATTTGTTTCTTGAAATAAACAACGAACTCCTCAGATTGGAATCAATCCAACTTGCATCAATTTTTTGATGTCAGGCCAGAAATTGCCACAAAGGTTCAGACTTTCCAAGTTTGGGTTAAGCCGTGAAGCGACCTTTTCGTGCCTTTTGGATTGGATAATCTCAGAGATAATCAGGCATGGGATTTTGTGTGTAAATCTCACTTTCAGTTTTGGCCCCTTGGGAAATTCTAGATACTGCTTAGAATGAGTTTATTCTGAAAATACATCCAAAATATTGGAAAAGATTCAACCAGGCCGATCTAGAATTCATGAGCGATTCATTATTTAAAATCAAGAATCGGTTTTTGTTATCTTTAACTCTGTTTCATGTATTGAACGTCTCAAGAAAGCTCCTCATGACGAGGTCTTGGTGCTGTAACTGGTGGTGGTGGTGGTGAAAGTGCAGTAGGTGTCGTGGAGGTAGTGTAGTGCTATTACATGTACAGTGGAGTAGATTATACGTGTTGAGTGAGTTGGATTTTTTTCTCGTAAACCACCCAGCTTCGTTGAAAATTCGAACAGGCTAGTAAGCTCAATCAAAATTCTCCCCTTCAAGACTGCTTGGCGATAAATTAGCGGATAATTATCGGTTTCGTAGCAAGCGGTTGACTGGGCGGTTAGCTCTCGTGGTCAACAAATCAAGGCAACCATTTGATTCCCAAAATTGATACAAGAGAAACTCGAATAACGCGAATGACAAACTGAAACAATTCAATTATACTCAAACTCAAATTGAAATTAAAAAAATGAAAACCAGTTCAAATCATAGATCGAAAATTTACAGTTAAACACTGATTCTTAGGTGAAGGGGAACAATGAAATTATTATTTAGGGCCTGAGAAGGGTGGAATTTCGATGTGGAGTGACATTGACAATATCATATTAAATATATCATATAGTATTGTTCATTTAATATATAAGATAATATCATATGCAGCATATGAAATGCTTTCTCTTATGTAAGGGGCAAAAGTAAAATAATGTTTGACGTAAAACTAAGGCTACGAGAGAAATTGTCAAGGGATGTTTAAATTATAACACTGAATTTCGGACGTGGTGAAAACGTGGACATGAATAGATTTCATCTAAAGATGATTTGGATAATCAAAATTGAATCAAACGAAAGTGATGAAATTAATATCTTTAATTCATTTTTATGCAACTAGGTGATCATAAAGATTTTTCAATTTGTCAATCCTGAATATTTCTTAATTTTGGCTTAATATCTTGTTTCAAGTTATGGTTGAAGATAGGTATTGGCTTTATCAAAACAAGATGGTAGTCGTGGAGTTTATTTTGTGTTGCATAAGAGTTAACGGGAAGTTGAGCTGGTCGATGGTTAATATCCTCTCAATCTGATGTCACGTGTCCTTCATTTAGTGATTGTGTATAGTGGCGGTGATGTTTTGGTGGTGTAGTGCATTCATCTTTAAGTCAGTTTCCTCGTAAAAACTACGTAGAAATAATGCCTTACAATCGCCATCAGACTAATAATCCCAGCTCAAGCAGTACTGTTGTGCGACCTAGATGACAAACAGCTGATAAAGACTTTTGCAAAGACACAAACCTTCTGAACAAGGGCGAATTGAGAAGGTGGTTTCACATCTTATAAGCAACAGCCCTGTAAATCAGACCTATGTTGACCCAAAGCATTTTTCTACAGTTTTTGCCATCAACAGTACCCTTGAAATTCCAATTCAAGACTTTTTATAAAAAATTCATAAAAAAAATGCAAATTATCGAGGCGATGCCAGCTCGGCTGATTTTTGACCTGGTGGTGAGTCCGAAAGTGAGCTCTGAGGGTTGGTCATTGGTTTTAGAAAGTCAGTATTAAGTTATTTATGATGATCGCGAGTCGAAAAATCTGACATGCTTGAAAATTAATTTTTAAATTTTTGTGTTGAATATTGTTCAGTGTCTTTTGGGAATTGAAAACCACTCGATCTGCCTTGGACCACGGTTCTGGATACTCAATACGGCTTAGAGTAAGGTGTGTGCCTGTTAAATTAATTAAGGTTTTTAGAAATTCAAACGAATCAGAAATTCAGGTTCAACCAAAATGAAAGATTCAATGAAGAAAAATAGTCTAAGAGCAGAAGAAAAAACAGTTCAATTCAATGCATTAAATATGTAAAATAACAGAAAGAAACATAGGCAAGAACACAGAACGAACACTTAAACAGACTTGAACAGACTCGAACAAGCACTCAAACTTCTCGAACAACTCCAAACAGAATGCAATCGAAATAACATACAGTACTACAGTGTCACTCGTATTATATATAATATACTTTACATTTAATGGGAAAATGGCCAAAATTCAGTGTTTTTTTAATTATCTGTCGTAAACTGTTTCGATCACCTGTGTGTATGATGATGTCACAAGTACCTTGTTATTACGTAATAATAACTTAATTGAACCGAAATAAATAATACTGTTTGATAATTAATTCTATGAATTATTACGAATGAATTACGAATTCTGCGTAAAAATGTAATTATAAATAGAAAATGAGCGTGTTTCAGATGTAGAAAGTCTCTCAGGTTTCTGGATCAGTCAATATTCAAGCCGAAAATAGATTTTAATGACTATTCATATTTTCCATTTGGACTTCGACTTGGGATATTAAGGATTAGCCGACTTTCTATGATGCCAGAATTGAGAATTCGAACGTAACTCGAACATCATGATTCATGACGTTCGTTCAAGAATAAGCGTTCGAAGCACTGCTCGAACTGCTTAATGTGATCACATAAAATAAAAGGGGTTTCTTCGACCGATTCAGATCTAAAAGATAAACCAGGCCTTCACAGACGGACGGACGTTCTTCAACACGTCGACCTTCGTCCACATTTCGGTTTTTTATGGCCCGTCGTCCAAATTCGTCTGTGAGGTGGACTGTCCAACTTGTCTACCGTCCATATCCGTCCGCTTATGAAGAATTATGACGGTCCGTCGTCTAAATCGGTCTGTGAGATGTCTATCGAGTTTAAGATTCTCGAACCAAGTGATACCCTTTGGTACCTATAAACTGTATTCAAACATAATAAAGTCTTCAATTCTTAACCGGCTTGCTTAATGATTAAATGGTTGAATATTATTTAGAAAAGGTTTCTGTTCAACTCAAGTGTGGTTCTGCTGCGATCTTCTGAATTTTTAAAATCTAAAATGAATATTTTATCTGATTTTACCTAACACTTCATAAGTTTTGAACACTCTCGGACTCATACTTGGTCAAATATTCATGAACGGTTCATTATACATTAAACGAAGTTACAAAGAACTGAAATTAAATATGAATTTATACAGAACATTATCCAAATCGAACCAAGGCTGAATTGCTCTATGTCCACCACTTTAAAAGTCCAAGGACACATATTCTCGGCGGGTGACCAATTTTTAACTAACGAAATTGATTTCATGCGAGATCCGATCGCGTCCAATAGCTTTTTGAATTTATTATCCTGTGTCCAAGAATAAACTGTGAACTTATATCATGTAATTTGAATGCAAATCGAATGAGCTCATTCTCAAATTTACCCAGCAAAAAGTATCAAATTTGAGAAGATGAGAGGATTGCCAGTATATTGCCAGTGGATTCGTCGAGTTCTTACTTTTGAAACGTTCATACAATATGGGCCATATTATCGTTTAAAAAGCACGATAATTTACAAAATATTAACATAGTAATTCGGGGTTATTATTGGGCAGAGATACGTATGTTGATTTGAGTTATTGTTTATGAACGGTGAAAAGTGTTAACATTGCTTTACATTGGTCTTATTGTTTTTTGTAAGTTCAACAGTTAAATTCATTGAAAAGTAACAAGAATTTTAAGTGTCATTTATTGCTGGGCATGGCATCTTGTTCTTACATCATCCACTTTCAGAAAAGCTGTATCAATGAACAACATACCCCAGTTCCAAATCAATTTCCAAAATGTGACTATACTGCTATAGCCTATATAATTTAGTATTTCTCAGGGAATTCAGTCTACCTATATTACAGACCATTTGAACCATTTGATATGATTTGTCAATGAAATTTGGGTATGATGATGTTAGAACAAGGATAGCCATGGATCTCTATAACGCCGACACGAATCAGAAACGTTGTGGAAAATGGGTCAGGAACATCATTGTGGACCAGGCAAACAAAATCGGTTGCGGTCTCTGAATCTTTATCTAATCAGGATATTGTTCGTATCATTCCAAGTAATCGAAGCGCAATTTATAAGATTAGAGCTATATTCAAGAACATGATGACGACCATATCATATGGTCAATATGGGAGTGTATTCCGATAAGTGATGAGGTCTACTTGGGATTCCCAAGTTGGGAGTACATTAAAAATTTTGAAAAAATGAATACAAATATTATGATATATATCATGCAATCTATATGGGCTATATCATATCGGACTAAGGGCTAATCTAGTTTTAGGAATTTAGTGACATAGAATTCAGACTAAAAAGTCGAAAGTCCATTTGTTTACCATGGTACCATGTCACGACAATGGCCAAACTGAAAAATGTAACACTGTTTTTTCTACTTCACTGCTCTTGATGCAACATCAATGATGCTGGAATGTGGAATAATTTATAAGTTTTCCGATGGGCCTTTGCTACATTCTCATTTTATGTGGTCTTTATCAATGATTTTTAAATAAATTCTCAGATGGTCAATTTATGGTCATTTCAGCTTAATTGAATCATTTTTTTAATTTTAAGTGATTTTATTAAATAGTATTTACAGTTTGAATATAGGAAAAAGTGAAATTTCAAAACTGAAGCGCAGTTTGATTTTTCAATAAATACAGGATAAAGGCCAGTTTCTTAATCAGACGAATGGTCGCTCATTTCTAGAATAACAGTAGTGGTGTAGTGCACAGTGTAGTACAGTCTGTAGTGTAGTACACTAACATACTGACTGGCTTAAAATTGTACAAGTATGACTCATGGGGCCAATATTTTGTTGAATTGTATCAATGATATTTTTCAAAAGTTGGGATACTACCCCATCCCATGGGGTAACTCTTGCGAAATACTAGTTTAATATAATTGAAACAAAATAGTTGGCATCCCATGGGCCAATGGTCTGGAATGGTGGCTATATACAAGAATTGACTTATAACAGAGGGCGTCTGTGAATGATCGCACATCTGATTGGACAAAAGCGTCGTCCTATCAGATGGTTTACAGCGTGAAATGAACGAAAGTTGAAAATTGGCAGCGGTGGTAGGCAGAAAGTAGTTTGATAAAATGGGGAGATCCTAAGAATGATTTTCATTATCACTACTGGTATGATCTGATCCATGTCCGGAACCAGTGTGCTCGGATGATCCGATTCCATGATCTGAATCGGAGCGAACTGGAGAACCGACATCGACTTCTTCTTCTTCGATGTATGCATGTTGATGTTCCATATGCATAGTTCCACCGGGAGATAATCTCAAGGCTGGAACAGATTGATGTTGCATGGCATTTGATAACAACGGTTGGAAAGATTGTAGTTTTGGCAACTAAATTAATTTGTTAATTATGTTCATTTTGAAATTAATTCAAATAATTAAATTAAGATTTCAATTATTTCAATTTGTTTATACTTCGACAAAAACCTGATGTGGTAAAAATCCGTAAATTGCTGTTGGATTGGAGAGTCCTGGATAAGTTGGGACTGCTGGTTTCGTTTCTTGGACAGGTTCAGATTTTGGTGATTTTGTTGATGACTGGCTCAAAAAACCGATGCTAAACTTGGACTGCTTTGGTGATGTGCATCCTGAATCGTTGTCAGATGATTCATCACTTGAAGAGTGTGACCGTTTACTTCCAATTGACTGTTCTGATTGGATATAATCAGTTTCTCTTTTGATCAGCTGATCCAGTTTTGATGATTGAACAGAGTGCATGTGTCTCATGTAGGTGTTTTCGCGAACGAGATTATCATGTCGCTCTTGAATATGACGAACTTGATCTTCGAGCCATCTCATTCTGAGAAAGATTACGTTAGATTCTAGTTAATGTGTAGGTTGATACGTTGATTTCGTGGAGGAGGAGGAGGTGGTCAGAGTCACTTCGGAGTATTTCGAGTCATTTGTGTCACGTGATGAGGCAGAGGCGTCATCCTTCCCCGAAACGACTTCACCAATTCCGAAAATCAACATCATTTTAACCTACATATAGTAGTATTGAAGATGTCGTGATGGAAGAAGTGAAATGTTTTGACGGAATCTTGAAGTTTTGGCTTCAAGGCGACTTTTTAAATGACCTTTAGTGACCTAAAGTGACTCCAAATAGCCGCAAGTGATGGACTGAGTGACCTTCAACTGTCTCGAGAAAGCAAAAATGAATTAGAATTTTGAAATTGTCACTTACTTGGCCTTAAATCGGTCACGAGCACGTTGTGCAGATTCTCTATTCTTTTGCTTTTTGCGTTCACGCATTTCTTCGACTTCGTGCATGTTTCTTTTCATTGACATATCTACAAATATCAGTTTATTAATCTGTTCAGCTGAACAAGCGACCGACATTAAGAATCGACAGTTATTCCACAAAAACATTCTGTACTCGGAACATCTGTCGGTATTTCTGTGTAGTTTTTATTGCAGTGTGACTGTTTAACTTAGGTCATATTGTATATTTTTTTTACCTGATGGGTTAATTTTGTTAAATATAATTTCTCTTTTGATATATTATTGGTTTTAGTGCTTGATACTGAGTTGTAATTTGCTTTGTGATGTTCAATTCACGTTTTTTGGTTCAAGATTCAAAATGAGCGTGGCGCTCGAGATGGCTCCTCCCTCTCCTCCAATCCAGACTTCGTGTCATTTCGACGAAAATTAGAAATTATCAGAAACATCACACGTTATACCCCTTGAACGTTATTCTAATTCAGATAAAATCCTTATGAAAAAATATTAATAAGAGTTGGTATGATATTGTCAATATTGTTGAACCATTAGAATTGCCCGACTATATGTTTAGTTCTATTCTATACAAATGGCACGACTACACGGTGACGATCTCACATTTGCAAAGAAAAGCTGGAAATCATCTGGATTTGAATCCATGACTCACGCAGTACACTTTGGTGTACCCAAACAGTCGAACTTTGGTTCAATAAAGTCATAACTTGACTCAGAAGTACTCGCCCATATAAGATTTCAAACCTAATGACGAAATATTAATTTTGCAAATATCCTTCGTTTGAAATTATTATCACTTGAAGATGCCTATCCCAGGGTCAATCCTAGATCAAAGAGGAATCGGAATTCAATTACTAACAAGCAGCTATAGTCCGTGACGGGAACCAAGAAGCCGGGCTCCCGGGAAAGTTCCCACGTGAGCCGGAAAGCTAATTTCCCGAAAATCGGTAATCGAGAGGGTAGATTTTGAAAAACAGCGGGAACCCAACATCGGTTCCCGACATTAGTTCCCACAGATGTCTGCTCACAAGGACGCCACAATTTTGGACAAACTAAGAGACACAAACTTAGAGACAGCAGTCCAAGGATCGATAGTTGAACCCTTGTTTTGTTGGATTTGTCAGAATTTGGAATCAAGAAATCATAAATTAACAAGATTATTTTGATTTGATTTTTCATTGAGTCTTCGCCTGATTGATAAATATTTCTAAAATGAGCATTTTGGTTTTCAGGCTCGCGATCAATTTTAATATTTAAACCTTACTTGAATTATTAACTTATTATTTTTAGTCTGATTCTGAATATTCTCACTCAATATCTTTTTTTAAAGATGTTAAATGCATTTAGACAAGCCCACGTGAGTGGTTCAATGTTCCATTTGGAATGTTCAGAATAAATACAGTCAATTCTTAAATTAATCATTTCGGGACCAGCGAGGGGTAATATTGCTATCGTAAAATGTTGGGATTGCTTCTAGACTCTTTCCATTTCTGATCATAACGGTGGAACCGAGGTAAGATGGACATCGTGTAGATAAAAAA
>SCLD01051397.1:0-16347 GCA_004367895.1 Oikopleura longicauda | reverse complement strand
AAAATATTTTTTAAGTTTAAGGCCAGATGTTTCAATCTAATGTGGAACCCCGTATAACTGTTAAACACCTCAGTACCTTGGTGGCTGATAATTGATACCAACTTTGAATCCAGTGGGACACCAGTCAACAAATTGAATAGTTCGCTTTTAAATGTTGAAATATTTTTCGGTCCTATAAAAACAATTTAATTTCACTACTTATAGTTATTAATTATCTCAACGATCCTTAGTTTTGATTTGAGCGATAGCCGCATTAACATCTTTTGGAACAACATCGCCCCGGTAAAGCATACAACAAGCCATGTATTTACCACTTCTTGGGTCGCATTTAACCTAAAACGGGCAATTAATTTGAAATAATGAACAGTTTTGTTTTACCATTTGATTAGCTGGTTCAAAACATGCAGAAGTAATTTCGTGAACACTCAAAGCTTCATGTCGTGATTTTGCGCGTGAAATGATTGGAGAATATGTTGCCAACGGAAAGTGAATTCGTGGATATGGCACCAAGTTAGTCTAAAAATAGCCTCACAGATTGCAACTTTGTCACAAGGCTAATTTTTGTGAGACGAGCATTTGATAAAAATCATGTTTTTGCTAACCTGAAATTCGTTCAAGTCGACATTCAAAGCGCCATCAAACCTAAGCGACGCCGTGATTGAGGAAACAATTTGCGAAATGAGTCGATTAAGATTCTGATAGCTTGGTCTTTCGACACCAAGATTTTGTCTACAGATATCATAAATTGCTTCGTTATCAACCATGAAAGCACAATCCGAGTGTTCCAAAGTGGTATGGGTTGTGAGAATTGAGTTGTATGGTTCTACAACGGCCGTTGAAACTTGTGGAGCTGGATAGACAGCAAATTCAAGTTTTGCTTTCTTTCCATAGTCCACTGATAGACGTTCCATCAAAAGTGAAGTAAAGCCAGATCCCGTTCCACCGCCAAAGGAGTGAAAGATAAGAAAACCTTGAAGACCTGTACATTGGTCAGCCAGCTTTCTAACACGATCGAGAACAGAATCAATGAGTTCCTTGCCAATGGTGTAATGACCACGAGCATAGTTATTGGCGGCGTCTTCTTTACCAGAAATCATTTGTTCAGGATGAAACATTTTTCCGTATTTTCCGGTACGCTGTTCATCAACAACAGTTGGCTCCAGATCAACAAAAATTGCTCTTGGAACATGACGACCACCACCAGTTTCGTGAAAGAAAGTTGAAAATGAATCATCTTTCAACTTTTCATTTGGAGTCATAATTCCATCTGGTGTAATACCATGCTCTAAACAGTACAATTCCCAGCAGGAGCCGCCCATTTGGACACCGGCCTGACCAATATGAATTGACAAAACTTCTCTCTAAACAATTTCATTGGCGTTCATGCTATTTCAAGAGGGTAATTTACGACGAAAAACTAAAATATTAGAACATTCAAAGTGAATACTGACCATTTTATTAAAGCAGTAATAAGGGCTGCCTCTCTCTGAGCAAGTGAGAATGTACTGTTTAAAGACAGAATCGAAACCAACCTCCGAACATGCTCTGACCCAAAGCAAGAATTTGGTAACCGCCTGTTTCCACCTTACTGAAGAATCGGCTGGTTGTATGTGACATATTATATAGACCCAAAAACACAAATGCATCATACGGTATGATTCATACCAAATGGTCTATAGTATAGTCTATACTGTATAGACTCTATACGCATGATGTTTGGATAAACAATAAGTTGACCGGTAGAAATCATTTTATCAAAATTATTATTCAGGAGAATGTAGGCCTTTTCTGGATTAAAGCGGAGAGAGTAACAATTGAAAGACCTTATGTAACCTGCAATAAATAAGAATGAATTTCTCAATTGTTTTCTCCAAAAAAAAACAACTTTTATAGGACTATGAACATTTTGACTTAGTTTTGAACATAAAACATTTTATCAAAGGAAACGGATTAGCACTGTGGTAACAATGGTTATCATTTTAAACCAGGTATTATTAAAATTAACGATTTCAGGTGAACAAGCGAATACTGTGCTGAAGAAACCTTGATGTTCACTCTGATCACCTTGATCATCATCAGAGTTGAAAATAACCATTGATGGTTAAAAATGGTTATAATGGTTATGTAACCATTACCATACCCAACCATAAAGGTTCCATAACCATAACCAACCATTATGTCTCCAAACTAATGGTTATTATCTTGTTAGTTGTACCCGTTAAGTAACCATGATGGAAATGCTCATATTATATGAGTCGTATGGACCTATTTTATTAACTTATACGATATCGTATAACTGAGCGGGCCTCGTGCATTTGGTCCAAATTCCGCATGAGGTAGTAAAAAGACTACGACTACCAGGAACACGCACCCCACTTCATTATATGAACCTTGATTGATAAAATAGACAGTTTGTAAATATACTGTCTCGTATTATTACATAACTTCTGATGTGTTATTAAAATCTTATTCAATAAGCAGCTATTGAAGACGAAGTTATTAAAATCAACCAGTAATAACTTGTTCCAACCTGCGATTCATTAAAAATTAACGATAAAAACGTAATAACACAGATCAAAGAGCTCAAAAATCGGACACACCCATGTTGCTGATATTCGCACTTGCTGATATGCTTGGAATGTCGCTGATTCGTGAAGAATCTTGCTGATAGTTAAACTTGAAATTAAGAATATGATGTTATGGAATGTCCATATACAATATTCGGATCGAAGATGAAGTTACCGTTTCGGTTGAAAGTAACCGTTTTTATTTGTCGAACTTACCGTTTGTCACAAACCGTTTTGGTCAAAGTTACCGTTTTTGAGAGAAAGTTACTGTCGTTTATGTATAAAGACGGTAACTCATAAAAGCAGTAACTTTCAGCAAAAAACGGTAATTGCATCAGTAAAAAGGGTAACTTTATCATGAAAAAAAACGGTTCACAACAATTCACGGATAGGGGTTTAGTGTACTGAACAGTGTGAACACCGTACAACAAACAGTCAGCAACATACAAACCATATCAGCATCATTCCAAGCATATCAGCAATATTCATGGGTATTTTCATCATGATACTTTTATCCACAACATGAGAATGTTTCTTACCTTGTATTCTTACCCCGCTATACTAATTTTGGTATTGCGAGTCTTGTATGCTGTAGTATGCATCATACAGTATGCATCACGTTTTTGTTTGATTGGTCATTTTCGGGTAAGTCGTAGAATAGGGAGTTAAACAAAATACAAACGTCAGCATTATTTTGGTTCATATTCAGGAATCAATTCACCGCTTGGTCTGCGGACCGCACGTTCCGAATGGTGCGAGATTACCTGGTTTTGATTGGTCCTGATTTCGTGTTCCTGATCAGAACTCATTTTGTCCTTCATTTCTCATGAATATTGTCCCTTTTCCGACACGGTTCAATCATGTCCATGCTGAATGATCATGCTACAATGCGGTCCTGATTTTTCAAAATACCTCAGACTCTGTCCAGACGTCTTCCTTGGTTCAGAAGTGGCATTAAGGTGAACGTAACATGTGACTGTCGTGAAATGTGTGTCGCCCTTGTCGTCCAGGAATATGGGCGTCCAAGAATATGGTATTTAAGAACATTTCTTTCAAATATAGAAATAAACCGAAGATGAAAAAGTTTTTTTGTACTTTGTTTGCCTGGAGTTTTGCAGAAGTCACCCGAACTGTCAATTTCGAGAAATTGGCAGTGGTCAATTGGTCATTCAATGTTGATGATGTGGTTAATCCTGATTCAACCCTTCGATTTGAAATTTTAACAAAACAAACTGAATTCTCCTTCGGTTGGAACAGGTTAGGCTATGCAAAACAACTTAACAGTCAAAGCCTTTATGTCGAGCCTCGAGCCTTCGACTCGAAGGGCTCAAAAATTAATTTTCTTGGATGATGTTCTTTTAATGATAAAATTCTTCTGATTTGTTTTTTAGTGAACCAATGTTTGGCGGAGATATGGTTTTCATTGGATTGAACAACTGCTTTTCTGGAAAGTGTGATTTTAAATTCTTCAATGAACATCGAGAATATGCTCTTCAAACTCAAAGTTAGGGTGAATTCCGAGAAAATTTCGGTTTTAGAAATGTTCCTAGTGGAGCTTTTTTTGGAATTCAGAATTCACTCTACTCCAGTTCTACTTGGAGTCCAATTTCCATTGAATTACTGGACGATCAATCTTATAAAATTGTGATTCAGCGAACCATGCATTTCATTTGTGGTGACCCATTTCAGATTTCACCAGATACAATTCGAATGCTTTTCATAACATATCAAACTTCTCCAATATATTCAACCTTGAATGAAATCAGTAATCTCAGTGTGAAAATAACCCATCTGATCGATTATTTCGTTCCAGAAATGTCTTCTTGCGGAACGGATGCATTTTGCGAAGGAATTAGTCATGAAATCTAACAGCTATATCCAGGGGTGTGAATGCCGAACTGGGGGTATCTAGCTGAGGGCACCTATCTGGAATTCACCGACCGGAAATAACGAAATGGTCGAACCGGAAGTAGTAAAACGACCTCAATAGTCACCTCACTAAAGGTCATTTTATGTGATTATCTGGAGTCGATTGTTCGATCTAAAGTTTCAGTCACGGGAATCGATAAATTTGTCACGTGTTTAACCCTTATGATATCAATTTCCGACTATTTTCAAGACCATTACGTTGATGCTGTTCTGACCGACGAGCCAACACAATATTTCTGTAAATTTCTGAAATTACCTGAACCGACAGGCTCCTTTTCAAATCAAATGATTGGTTATGAACCACTGACCAATGATACCGATGAAATTTTACACCACGTGATGATTTACACATGCAGTGGTATCACACAAGAAGAAGTTGAACGACATCATGAAGATTCAAAACTAAGCGAAGACTATTTCAAATGTGGAGATTATACAATGGAATACTTTCAAAAATGCTTTACAGGCTAGGGTCAACCGAATTTCGAACAGAATGTGTCCGTACATCGTGTCGTAAACTCAAAAGTTATGATTTATAACTTATGAGTCATTACATCATTTAGATATTAGAAGTTTCTTGTAAAAGGTAAAGTCTCAGTTTTGGAATAGATTTTATAGCAGAGGATCTTTACTTTGTCAAGTAAGATCCTGCTCAAGATCCTGCTCAAGATCCTGCTCAAGACAGAAATCGTGAGTCTCCTTTAACAGGATTCTGTAAGGGAGACTGACTGAGGAAAATACGTCTCATATAAGAGAAACTATAGGTCGGAAATATAGTCCAGTGATGTTATGTCACTTTTACAAAATACACTATGTTACATAGTCTATGTAGCATACTATACGTCACATCGCAAACAGTCGGAGAAGGTTAATTTTAAGACCGAACGGTTCCTTTTGAGCGTACTGTACGGTAAACGGTATTCGGAATACCTTAATTAATTAAAAACTCCGAACAAGTCGGACATTCTGAACAGAACCGAACAGTTTTTGTGGACCCTTTCACAGGTGCTATGCTTTGGATCGCTGGGTCTCCAGGATTTGAATTTCCGTCAAATGTCGGTTATCCAATCAACGGTGACTATTCTACTGATCGTTATGCTCTTATGGAAGTTCACTTTGATAATTTTCCTCAAAAATCCAAGTCCACACCAACTCGCGCCGGAGTCACCTTAAAATATTCAAAGTCAACACGACAATTTAACGCTGGGTATCTGATGACAGGAGCAACGTGGATGTTTTACCTACCACCAAAGCAAAAGGATTTCTCTCTTCGTGGGACATGTTCTGGAAGCTGTTTGAAAGCTGCGAACCTAAACGACACTGATGAAATCACAATATTTGCTGGGATGGCTCATGGTCATACTCATATGACTGGTTTGAAGTTGTCGAAAGTCACGAAGGATGGTGAAGTAACAGAAATTTTCACTGAGAAGAATTACGCCAGGCTTTACCAAGGTATGTACATTCTTTCAAAACTTATATTGGGCCACTAGTTGACGTCAAGCTGAAAATTCGATCTACACTGTGTCTACACTAACCCTATGTGTAGTTTTCAAAGCAGATTCCTGACATCTTTAAATTTCAGAATATAAATACACCAAAGAATGGGTGAAGGTCCAAAATACAGACGATCTTGTGGTGGATTGCAATTATAATACAAGTGAGTGCATCATTTTAAGGTCCCATTTTCCCCTAATTTTGGCCACTATTCTCTTTTTAGTGAAGACTTCAAAATGGACCCGAGGTGGTCTTGATACTCAACGAACGGAAATGTGCTACGCATTTATGTATTATTATCCGCGTTTGGAAAATGTTTCTTTCTGCTCTTCAATGACACCTTTGGAGGTTAGTGAGTTAACCTTATTAAAAATTGCTTGGTAGTAATAGCCATTATTGAAAATATTTATAGTCTTACGAGAGAAACTTTAATGTAACAGAAATTAATACACAAATCTAGTCCGTTCATGAATTTTTCAATTTGACCGATTCCAGTTCTGTTCAAGATCCGGAGTTCAATTACAATCGTATTGGTCATCCAGATGATTTCGTTCTCGGTAAGAATTTTTTACGATAAACTGTTTTTTACGTCCCAAACTGTGAAATTTAACCATTTTTTTGTAATTTTCATAATAACTTAATAATGTTGATCTAAGGTGGAATAAATGCCGAGGATAAGTTGACTGATTCTTTTTCAAATCTTCCAGCGTCAAAAATTGTTCAATATCAACAGATGATGAAGCAATCTGACCAAATACCAATGTGTATGAGTAGCAGTGGGAGCGTTTTCTCGGATCTCGTGAGTTATTTTGCGTGAAAATGCGTTGGCTAACTTTAAACCTACGTTTTCCCAATATCTTTCCCAAATATTTTTCATTTTAGGGTATCTTTGCGCAAAATCAAAAGTCAACCGAAAACCTTCAATCAACTTGTCGCTCATCAAATGAATTGAGAAGGACCGAACAGACTCAAGATACCGTGTCCGAGTCAGCAATGTCTGAGTCGTCAATGTCCGTCAATTTCGCCATGTCGATACTGTATTTATCACTTTTATTTTTCTGAATTGAGACTTTAACATCATTGAGATTCCAATCATCTGTTTTTTCAAAATAACTTTCAGCTTTTCAATCAATATCATAAAACATTTATTTAAGATAATCACATCCTGAGATAATGTCGTTCGAACTTTTCACTCATGCTATTTCACCACCCGGTTAGTTATTACTTTCGCTATTTTCCTATTTTCCCAGTAGATGTCAAAATGTATTCCGAAGAAATCCCAAATTTTGGGTCAAAAAGTTCGAATTTTTGAAAAAACTCCGAAATCAAACTTATGAATTGTTAGTTTTTGAACTTTTTGAATTTTATCGGAAAATTTCTGAGATCATTAATTGCTTCTAAGTTATCATTGAAATTATTTTTTGAAGCTCGAGCATGTGAGGTCCTTATCAAGCTTCTTGATTTAAATCCGAAAGTCACGAATTTGGACATTTTCAATGGTGATCAAAATAAACCGGAGTTTTTGGCAATAAATCCAGCTCATTGTGTTCCTACTTTGAAAATGGATAACTTGGTATTATGGGAATCAAGAGCGATAATGTCATTCATTTGCAACAAGTATAGTGGGGAAAAGTAAGTTCAATTTTTAGGGAGTCCCTTGAAAAGTTGTTCGTGTACAGCCCGTCAACATTTCAGGTTTTATCCAGCAGAACCAGAAGATCGCGCTCAAGTAGATTCCCTTCTAAACTGGGATTTGGGTAGCTTGTATCAATCTATTATCAATGCGTTTTTCCCAATCCTTGGATTCAAATCGGCAGTGAGTGATGATATTTTGGCTGCTGAAAAGAAAAACTTTCACCAAAAACTTCAATTTCTCAACGACCACCTGGTAAAGGTAAACTTCAAGATATAAATCCACATTCCCCTTCGTCGCTTGTTTCCAGAAGTTAGATTTCTGCGAGCCTCTTGTACGCAGATACCTGCCTTAAAAAAACCATTTCATGAAATTTAATATTAGGGTGAGTTCCTGACAGGTGCATCTATGACAATTGCAGATATATCAATAGCTAGTTCCTTGACTATGCCAACTCTTCTCAATATAACCTATGATGATTATCCAAAAATTCAAAATTGGCTCAAACGTGTTCATTCACTTCAACAATGGAAGTCGGTTGATCGGGAATTTGCAATCTGTCGAGATGGAATCCAGAAAAAACTCAAATCCGAAGGAAAGCTTTGAAGATTTTTCTATAACCAAATCATTTTGAAAGTTCAAAATCACTAAATGAATAAAAATAATAGTCTATCAGCCCAACCTTTTTTTATATCACTTTAAGTTTTTAAGATCTCTTTGACGGATTAATAATGTCGATCTTAATCCTACTTTTCAATCCAATAAGCATGATAATAATTGCTGAACTTGTGAATAGGTATTAAAAAACTGGAATGAATTTATCTGATTTTTCTGCAACATTTGAAAATTTTGAAAAAACACAAAAAAATCCAAAATTTGTATTAAGTCTTATTGAAATCCAGCCACCAACTTCGAATTCACAAACGTCTGCGTATCGCAAAATTTACCCAGTTCATTCAAATCTGCAGATGAAACTTGATTATTTGACACATAGAAATCACAAAATCCGAAATAATTAATAATTCCATTCAAAATAAATTAACTGAAAAAACCAATTACACAGAAAGGTAAAAAAAAATATTGTTCGGATGGTCAGTTTTTTTTCAAATCAACTCTAGCTGAAAACGTTTCTAAGATAATAAGCCCTTAAAACAAAATTGTTATGACTATGAAACCGAAGAAGTTAGGTTCGGTCGCATGGAATTTCAAAATCAGGCAAGGCAAGGTAGAGTTTTTCTAAGAAAATGGGTCACCCGCCGGGACCATGTGGCCCTCGGTGAAAAGAGTGGTTGGCTACGATAGACCAGCCACGCTGAATGTGATGTCAATCTCAACCACGACGTTCAATTTGCCAATGAATCAATATCAGAGTAAAGATTTTATCCTTTATTGTTTCATAAGTTATTAGTACTCTTACAGTACTCTTGCAGTTTCATAATAACGCATTTTTGAAAAGTCACTTTGACCAAAGTATGACTCATACTAATCTCGGCGTGTCCACTGGTTGAGGCAATAAAGTTATTTCTTCACTTTCTTGAATATCTCCAACGATATCATCTACTGATGCAGCCACCGATCTTGCTACAAGCGGCTCTTCCAATGCTCCTAGAATTTCAATTGATGTTGGAAGAGGTGAAGGCGGTGAAGACTTTGAAGGTCGTCGAGAAGAACGAGAAGAGGAATGAGGAAGAAGAATATTCGGACTTGAGATTGCTTTTAGTATGCGTTCCATAGTTTGAACTGGTTTTTGAACTGGCTTCTTATTTTGACGCTGGTGACGAATGACAGCTATTAAACATACAATAAATACTTTTATTCGATTCAATAAAAGGTCAATGAGGTCAAATTAGGTTAAATTCAGTGTTAACAGTCACGCTTTCGCTCTGCCGCACGGTGCGGCCCGCACCTCTAGGATTCCGCTTGACAATAAATTGCAAAAGAGCGTGATATCATTAATTTCACCAACGGAACCCTGAATCTTACATCGAATGAGGATTTTTTTTTTCGGGAACTAAAGTGGTCCGCGTCACCAAAATTTTGACTTTCCGGCTCATTTCCAGCTCATTTCCGGTTCACAACAGAAAGCAAATAACCCGACCAAAATATAATTGGGTCGAGGCAAGTTTTGTCGGCGACAAATTGAGCATGCTTTGCAACTTTTCCTTGATAATTTCGTATGTGATTTTCAGCTTCCGACGCTGCTTGAGACTGTTCTTCAATAAACTTTTCTAGCTCAACTTTTTCGAGCTTCAAAAGTTCGATTGTTTCCAATAATTTCGATATCTCAAAATCTTTTTCGTCATTCAAATCTTTGCATTGAAGGATTTTTGTATTTTTCTCATCAACCAAATGACTCAATTCAGCCTTGTCAATCTCAAGTTCAGCACGAATGCTAGTCTGTTCCTTGGAACATGCGTGAAGTGACTGTTGAACCGAACTCTTTGCCACTAAAGCCATTTTCAAGTCAGATCGGCATTTTTCTTTTGCTAAATATCGAATCGGTTAACATCTGCGTATAAAGGGGTTGGCACATAAAAATAAAACACTCAGTCTTGAACTTTCACACATTCGAATGGACCGCCAAGTCTATAACTTGAACACAATAGAGTGGAACACTCTCAGATGATTTTGCATGAGAATAAAATAGTGAGTATACGAAATACCTTTTTGGGAATCGGACTGGACTTTATCCATGGCCGATTTTGACCAAAAGCTTTGAAAATTGAGTGAATCGATTGGAAGTGTTTGATTGTCTATTTTAATGTTTGATTCGGTTTGATCAAATATTATAAATCCACTTTCTTCTTGATCGAGGACAATTGGGAGGCTATAATTTGACGACGAGAGTGCTTCAACTTTTTCAAACTTGACGAATGAGACCCGATTAGACTCTCAAATAGCTTGAATACGCTAGAATGATTTTTATCAAAGAGTTGAGTCGCGATTGAACTAAATCAACTTTCCAGAGACGTAGTACTCGATCAATTAATCGTAAAAAAGTCGCAAAGTTTCCTGAATTACCATCAAGTTTACCGATTTTAATCTCGTCAAATTCACCAAGTTTGGTGAAAAAATAACTTTTATTATCGATTTCAGACCTTTTTGCCAATATTGGTGATCTGATCAGAACTTCTGGGTCATCTTCAGAAGGTTCGTAATCAACATCGGTGTCTTCGGGGATTTTTCTCATCTCTATCTCATCCGAAACTTCGATTTTGTCTTCAGCTTTTCCCAATTTTTCAGAAATTTCTTCTGACTGATCTTCAACGACTTGTGTATCTTCAGGTTCACCTTCCTTTATATCTGGTTTTTCTTTGTCAATATATTCCAGATTATCTTGGGGAGAATAATCACCGGGATATTCCTCTCTTCCCGGTTCATCTTCAAAGTACATCAAATCCATTTTCGAGTCTTTTCTTGGATTCAAGTCAAAGTTCAAAGGTGAAAATCATTTTTATGTCCATCTTCCTAAAAATGATCTCTCTAGAAATTATCTTTTCTATCCAAAATTCTCAGAAATGAAAAAAAAAATTCCAAAAAAAGAATCCATCTGGCCTTTTTGTTGAACAATTGGTCCGTTTATTTTCTCAAATGATGAATTATTAATTTCTCTCTTGAATCGGTATCGTTTGAATGGATCAAAATTCATCTCTTCCGATGACTCATTACTGTCGGACATCACTGTTGTTCTAGAATTTATAGAATTCAAAACCATTGCCAGATTTTCTCCACTTTTCTCGTCGTTTTCTCCACTTAACGTCTCTAGAATCTCTTCAAAAAGTATTTCTTTTCAAGATTTTTCAACTCGTCCGGTGAAAATTGACCGATTAATGAGACTCATTAGCACTTTTCCGCGCGGGTAATATTTCCCGGAACCAAAACCAACCAAAAATGTCTAACCAAATTCTCTAGATATGGATTAAATCTGTTCCTATATCGGTTTTCTCAAAGATTTGTAAAAATGAAGCGTTGGGGACTTCAGAGATATCACAACTGATCTGATCCAAGTCAATGAAGCATAATTCACTAAAATATACAGTCGTGTACAATAGACGTTACAGTCACAAATCATTCTTTTGTTTGAAAATTTCTTTCATTTTTTATAAAAATAGATCACTGTAACATTTTTTAAAGATTTTCTTAATATTAACATAAATTGAAAAAATGATCTATTCATTTTAAACATGAACATAAAAATAATTACCTTTTATTTGTTAATAAATATGAAAATCTCTTTGACTTGTCCAATGCGATTTCTGATTTTGAGCAGTTCGGCAATGCAGAAAGCTGATTGGTCGATTTGATTTCAGATTTTGTCTCTGAAGGATTTTGAGTGAAGGAGCAACACGTGACTTCTTCAAAATCACATTGAACTTCGCTTCTTTTATTTGAGATTTTCAAGTTCACCAAGCCGTCTAGGAATAATTTTATTTTTTAGGTCACTTCGGGGTTAATTTGAGGTCATTTGGAACGAACAGATTCGCACTGTGGTTATTAAATTCGTACTTTTTGGTGGTTACTAACCACTAGTTAATTAGACGAACATGTTCGCAAAGCTAGAATTGAACTTACTTTTTTGGTTCGCGATTATTTCAAATTCGTTTTTTGCATCTTTAGCAGAGGAGATTATTTTTCTTTTGAATTTTTCAACACTCATTTTATTTTGAGCTATTCCAAATATCTTTTTTTTGTTGTAAACAGTCACTCAAAGCGGTTTAATTGATAAGTATAGTAGTAATATTTAAGCCTCCGTTTGCATATTTTTCTCTATTTAGATCGTTCTTAATTTATTTATGATGACGCTGGAATCGGTCCCATCTATTTTACACAAACTATGTATCCATCTACACATTTCTTAATCTGTGCCCAAATCGGAACTTAGCTTGAAAAAGAAAGCCGAGTCGACATCACCGGTTCATAGTAATCGTTGCAAAAAAGGTTCCGGTCACTTGTTTAGATCACTAAAAGAAAATTCGGGGACGCTCTTTAGAAAGTAGTTTATCGAAACGGTTTAACCATTATTGACAAGTTATCGGGTCATAATGATTTCCGGAAACTTTTCCAAACTTAAGATTTTACCATCTTGTGACGTAACTGATGAAGATTTTCGAGGGTCGCTCGTAGCATGCATAGGTGGAATAGAATTTACAATTAATACTGGAATTCTAATTGAAATAAGATACAGTAGCTTTCTTAACAGTTTTATTATGACGAGTGATGCATGAGACTGACAACTAAACAACAAATTGTTTGTCATTATGAAACCGTGAGAAAAACTCGACAAGACGATATAATTTGGTCAAGTGTAATTCTTATTCTGAAATAACCTGGAATGGTTATATTTCACGGTATTATAGCACGAAAGAATTTACGTTAATATCGTTTATCTGAGATAATCTAAAATCGAAATTTCATGGTGAGGTTGAGCACGATTTTTTATAAATTATCAGCGATGCCCGGCCTTTTCAATAAATAATAAATTTTCAATGATTCATAAGCCTTGATTCATACAGTATATAAGTGAATTGATTACAAAGGTATTAAACTTGAAAACTCTTGAAGTAATCAGATAACTCTTTCAGTCCCTACTCATAGCCCGGAGTCACATTTCCAAGCCACGTCTCGTACTTTCAGCTGATTCAATAAAAATGAAAATTTAAGGGTGAGTTTGAAGCCAAATTTTGACTGTCAAAGTGGTTATCTGTGGTCACTTGCGGTCAAATAAATTTACCGATCTCACGGTCGAAAACGCCCAACTCCTACTTCCGGGCATCGACAATGATTATGATTCATAATTTATGAACAATTTGTGGCGAATAACTTATTCGGAATAAGGGACTTTATTAGCATTATTTGGTCCTTTTAGTAACTCTAATCATTTGTACGGACCATCGAAACATGATAAGTAAAGTCAATAGGGGATCTTCTCACGGGGACGATCCTTATAAACGAATCTTAAATAGGGGTTAGCCTTATTAAAACAAATTAACCGGAAAGTGTAGTCGAGTGCTCATGTCAAATGGACCAAAATAGAACATTGTTTAGAATTTGGCGTCTTTCGATCAATTAGAACAAGACACAGCAAACTGCTTTATTATGTTTTCTCAAGAAAAATACAAAAAAATTACAAAAATTTCAGACGAAATTCGAATTTCAGTCTATTTTTCTGCATAAACATCATATCAAACTTGTTGTCGGAATCCAAATAAAAACATTAAATTGTGAAAAGCAGCTTAATTTGAGCTTATTAAGCTTTAAAATGACTTCAATAGTCTTTGAAATAGATTAACTGGAATTAAATGGGCTGTGAATGACGTTTAATTGATCGTTTTGATCTTTCAAAATCATCATTTTTTTATATTGACCTGATTCAAGCGACGTAAAACCAAACAATTTTGTTGACTCTTTTCTCTAAAAACAACATTTTTGAAAAAATTCCTGAATTTTCGGATATTTCCTTCGTCGAAATCGTAACCCATCTTCATTGCTTCTCATATGCTCTCTCTATTATCAATAATTCAATTTTAGCTTCAATCTATCAAGATTCAAAACCAAAAAAAATCTTTAATATTTGAAATTTTTTATGATTTTTTGTGCAGCAGAAATGATTTTAGCCGCGTGAAAATTAATAAATGGCAAGGTGAGGCTGCGTGTTTTGAATTGAAGAGAGTAGAAGCGCCACTGGCAAAGTCATCCATTGTCCGTTCTTATGCATTAATCCCAAACAATTAAGGGTGTTACACCCATTTTTCCAATTTTCTCCGATAAATTGATACAAACTGCTACAATTTTCCGGCAAACAATCAAATAATTTTCATCTGTGGTTGAAAAATGGTCAAACTTTGAGAGCTACATCAATTGTTTCGAGGATACCCCCTAAAATGGGCCCACATTCCAAAATTGCACCGAAAAATGATGGCGAGTATGTGAATCTTTACCACCCATCCGGTACAAAGGTAATTTTTGACATATAAATCTCCTGAGCTGATTGATGAAGACATTGTTACACACATTGAAGGATTAGCATTTTTGAACTTTGCTCAATTTATGTGTAAATCAAAGTTAAATCTAGGCCCGACGCTAAATCTCCGTTAACTTTCCATCCTCTGAGTTCTTAACTGGACATTTAGCCCCATGTGGTCGAAAAAAACATTTTGAATTTTAAACATGATATTAAATAATAAAATTTCGTTTTTGACAAATGAAATTTTTGACGTCACAAAACACGTCATTTTCGATTCCAGTCAAAAATTACTCAACTTTACCTACGTAAATACCGACAGTAAGTCCACTTTCAACCACTAAAATTGTATTTTGTAATTTATCAAACGTAAAATTATTAAATGATTAAAAAATAACAATGATAATATTAAATGCGAGCGATAGTAAAATAAAAAGTCTTCCAGCAGAGTATCTTCATCTTAGTTCATTGAATATTTGAAATTAATTCTCCTGATTGGCCAATCAGAATAAGTCCTCATCCATTTCCATTCAGTTCATCCAATCAGCGTCGAGTGCGTAGGTGTTGCCCTCCAATTGAACACTCCTTGAGTAAAGCTGAGCCATGTGACAAAAAAACATTCAGAAAGAGACTATACGAGAGATAAAAAAGGGATTCAAAAAAAGTGATGTCAAAAAAATACATATTTTTTTCGTATAGAGATATGAGTCAGAATGAAGTAAGAATGATGAGTTACACAATGAAAAAATACCAAAGAGATACGAAAATTTTGAAACTTTTTATGGTTCCTGTGGTGACATTTACAGGGTTTAGAAATGAACTGAAGTTAACCCAAAATAGAGCTGGGGGTGTGGATATTTTCGGGTCAGAGTCCAAATTCTGGTTGTTTTGTACCAACTTGCCCCAACCCAAAAATGATTCATTTAACGATTGAGTGATTATTTATCACCACGATGATTCCCATTGTTGAAAAATAAATATTGGGCCAAAGGCCGATGAGTGATCATTTAGGGTAAACCGATATCCCTTTAGAGATTGCACGAAAGCTTGCATTATTTATCGAGCGTGCGTGATATTCGTAGTGCATTTTTTGCCGGGAAGACTTCAAGTTCATTTCTTTGTCTTCTGTGGGTTTAGAGCTTTGAGACTGAATCGATATTCGCCTTCGAATCCAAATCGATAAAGAAATATTTTTAGACGGGGATTTTGCCTGTGGATTGTGCCATACTTTGAATTAATTACAGCCTGAAAATAAAAGACTGCGAAGGACAAATACTGAATTACTATCAGTTGATCAGATACCCGCTGATACCACCTATAAAGAACCAGCTTTTCCATCTTAATTTGGGTGGAATTTATCGTAAGTGATGATTTTTGACATAATATTATGCCCTTATCTTCGAAATTCGAATCGAGTATTTGAAATAGTAATTATACATAATAATGCCATCAGGCGATGTTTACATTCCCATTGATTTGAATTTCCATATTTTTAAGGGTAGTTGATAAGGCAGGCTTTTTTTCGCGTGGGTGTAGAAAATGGACCATAAAGAGCATAAGGTACCCCCCTTACATCTGAAAACTCATCGATGTGATGTCAAATGGCACCATATTGACTGACCCATTCTGCACCCCACAGTCTGCCATATGGCCCATGAAACAATAAATCAATTTATTGGTATTGTCATGAAACTTTGATGATTGGAGATAATTTTGAGCCTCGTGCTCTTATTATATCTCAAATATATATAATAGTCGTA
>SCLD01051287.1:0-16350 GCA_004367895.1 Oikopleura longicauda | reverse complement strand
CCAAAATGTCTATATTTTCTGAATAGGATATTAAGTGATAACGAAATCAGGGCGGATCGATTGAGAACGATCGACAAGTTCAGTTTTGGGACAGGTCACCGAGTATTTTGGACAGGTCACAGAGAATTTGGGACAGATCACAGAGAATTTGGGACAGATTTTCTCGCTTGATGATGACCTGCTATGGATGTAATTACCTGCAAGAGTCTTCTTGATGTCACTGAGATTTTCATCACCACAAACTTCAGTGAGCTTGTTTTTTATTTCTTCGTTTGAAGTTTTTAGTGTGACTACTTCAGTTTGTGTCTCTGACAAACCCTGTTCAAGCAATTTTATTGTACTGGTCAGTTTTCCTCGCTCTCTTTCAAATCTAAAATAAATCATTAAAATAGGCATTTTAACAAAGTTTTTTTTGGGCATTTCAATTTTTTTTCAAAACTGGAATGTTAAAAGCAAACCGAAAAAATAAACTTACGTTTGATTTTCTTCCAATCTGTTATTCTTCTCTGCTTTGAGTTTCAGCAAAAGTTGATGGTGACTGTTTTTTAAATCTTCTATAATTTCACGATAATCATTGTCTGATAAGCTTTCTGGTATTGTTTTTGATTCTAGTTGAATAACTCTATCTCTTGCACCTTCTAATTCTTTTTCAAGATCATCCTTTGATCGTTTTAAGTCTTCGACTCTGCTTATATAGTCGCTTATTCTCGTTTTCACACTTCTCAGTTCGTTTGTCAGTATTTTATTTTCTGATTCCAATTCTTTCTTTGATCGTTTCAACTCTTCGTACTCTTGTCGGGTGGGTAACTTCTGCATCCCATGAGAAAAGAGCCAAAAGAGCAACGTATTTTTTAGTTTTCTTGGACCGTGGATCCGAACTAGGGAACTAGCAAGGCCTGCCAAGAAAAAAATACACCAAAAAATCGCAAAAATCAGGAATTTCCCACCACAGAAATCTCAAAGAGGTACATTTACGTAATCAACCGTAAATACCATTATTAACCACCAAAAACCCAACCAAATGGTCACACTCGACCGAATAATTCTACCACACCTGGAAAAAATCAGAAAAGCCATAGGAAAATCACCAATTAAGACAACTTACCGCACCAACAATATACATCCCCTCTTCACCACACCAATCTCAATTCTCCAAATAGTCCCTCTTCGTCATTGTTATTTTACTCATTCGAAATGACTCATCTTTAGACAATCGTCGCTCCGAAATCTACATTTCAGGACAGACAATTGCTCGAAAAGAACTCTACTCCGAACGCAAAAAGGGAAAAATGACGAATACGAAATTACTCACTCATACAAAATTATATAATCAAAGTACTAAATACTTTAAAAAAGAGAAACACCGTCCCTATAAGAGAATAAAACACCCCCTTAGAACACATCATGAACCTAAGAATAACCAAATATCC
Source organism: Oikopleura longicauda (assembly GCA_004367895.1). Taxonomy (NCBI): domain Eukaryota; kingdom Metazoa; phylum Chordata; class Appendicularia; order Copelata; family Oikopleuridae; genus Oikopleura; species Oikopleura longicauda. The sequence goes on along the minus strand of SCLD01051287.1, from coordinate 14,920 downwards.
CCACACCATAGAATACCATATTTTCCAAAAGCAGTACCCATTAAAAAACCATTTTTTAGACCGAAATCAATGAGTCGCCTCGTCTACAAAGATGGTCCGAACACCAACAACAAAATCAGGTCCGCCAGACACCTATCAAAATGGTACGACGGCATCAGAGACAGACAAATCGAACAAGAAACTTTTGTGATGCTGGATTATGAAACGACCCATGATTGTGATCTTGGAGAAGACTGCTCACCAGGACATCATCCAGAATGCCATCTATGGGACTCAACAGGCAACCCCATTAGAGATATCACATTTCTTCCACAAGCAGCAAGAGGTACCAATACGGTATTAGTGGAAATCGCGCCTACGAAGAGACAAGAATGGCTTTCATTCATTTGGGAATGGGGTCTTGTTAAGACCTATGACTATCATCCGGCCAAAGCAGAAGATTCATCAATACTAATCCACTTCCAGAATACCTCACATTTCCTCCTGATGCTTAAGATAGGGAAAAAATGGATCTCATCGGTCGATGTTCTCTGGGAATTCCTTGAATTTGATTGTATCAATATCTTCTGCATTCTAGCCGCAAGAAAAGGAAAAAACACCATTAGGGGCAGATCATTTATGTCGAATCAGAACAGACTGATTGTCAATCAGAACTTGGACCCGCAAAGAGTCATGACCAGAATCAATACATTCTACCAAGACTGGGCTGATACGAAAGCTGAAATTGATCACCGCTTCTCGATGTTTCCGGATATGCCCAAAAGTGAATATCCAGACCTATCAGTCCTTCAAAGACCGCAAAAAAAGGATTTCAAGCCAGAAAATATTTATCCAGAGGAAAAATACCAACAATGGATGAATAGATATTACACAGAAGACTGTTTTGTTTGGGAGGCCGAGAAAAATAAAAATCAAACAGAAGAAATTGGCTTCGGAGGGGGCAACAATCAAATCCGATTACTATCTGAAGCAGTTATTAAGAACTCGAAAAATCTCCAACAGATAAGAGCGGAAATGAATGACAATCCAAGGAACGGGCGACCCGAATTGCAACGAAAATCACACAATGCAACCGGAGCTTCGGAAATAATAGCCCCAGGAATCCCGGACCCAAAAAGTATCACCTCCCAACCCAACCAATCTGATCAAATCTCAAGTAGAAACCTAGAGAATGAATCAGAAGGGAGGAGATTCATTATGGACAAGTTCAGAGACTCTATTGATAAAGAAACGAATCGAGGTAGACCAATGGTTCCAAGTGACACAGATTCAGACGACTCGGTCTTCACGTTTCGAACTGCAAAATCTAGAAATCTGGACAATAATTCGGGCAAGTTCACATTCAACTCACGGGCCTCGTCCAATTTCTCAAAGGCGTCCAAAGCACCTTCCGGATTTCAATTCCGAATAGGCAGAAATCAAAAATCAAGCCGAAGACCTGTGACGGAGCCAGTTCCAGACGAACGCAGCCAAATCATGAGTACACAGAATGAAATCACACCACCTCCAGAACATGAATTAGGAAGGATTCTATCTCTAAACAAGGATAAGCTCGATGACTTTGACACGAAAATAATTAAAACAGCGTTGAAACTGGACAACATTCTTTATGGTCTCGACAAAAGCTTCGAAAAAGCAAGAGAAAGAATCCAAAAAGACCAATCATCGATCATGGCCGAACCACAAATCGCTATTCAAATGGACAACATGAGAAAAGCAAGGAAAAGGGATCGTAAATCAATAATCGATTCGGATGATACGGATCCAGACCTTATCAGTCCAAAAAGACCTTATAAAAAACAGACCCAGAAAGACCAGAAAAATCAAAATAAGGGAGCCGACCAGTTAAATGAATCATCATACACCCTTAGAACCAGGTCAGTCATATCATCCCTTTATAAAGCACACCCAAAAATATCTCAGGACGAAACAATCCGAATCCGGACGAGGCAGAGGAAGAGGAAGACGATCAAGCCTAAAGTAAAGTCAAAGAAGAAGAATATCCAAAAGGTGAGAATGGAAATAAAAAACAAATCCGAACGAAGGGAAAAAGAGAAAATAAAACAATGGTTTAGCTGCTGTTATAATTTCTTTATTCAGACCACGAAAACGAATGACTACTTCACCTCAAAAATAGGTTGCCCCTGTAGAAACTTCACTGTCGAGAGTAATATCTCTTTTACTGTCTCCCTTGATCTAATAAAGAAAATATGGCTCAAACACATCATTAAAAAACCAAAACCATTTCATTTTATAGACAAAGGTAAATGCACCTTCACGACGAATGAGAAAGGAGGCATCGAAGTACGTCGTGGAGAGAAAATTATTTCAATTTTCCAGATATCAAAATGGGCCACGAGAAAATTGGCACATTGGATCGATGAAAATAGGCCCTATTTCGAATATGCGGTAAGTAACTACATCCATAAGGACATAGACAACGCTAAAATACTATTAGAAGCCATTTCAGAGAAAATCGACCCCGAATATCACCACAAAATCGACGATGAAGAACGAGCGATGATAGATGCCATGAATCATAAGGAATGGATAACCCTTTACAAAGAATGCGATATTAATAATTTACCGCCTACACAAAAAGAAATCCTCTCAAAGTCAAATGCGCGCATCCAAGAGATGAAAATCAAAAGAATTATCCACAATAAAATCCAGGACTGGGCTGATGACTTCAAACTAACTGAATGCCTCAAAAATATCCGAGAATCCAACCCGAACCCTATCCCAAATCAACCAAACCAGCCGAAAAAACCCAAAAAAACCCCAGACGAGATTTGTCATCCAAAATCTACATCTATACCCGAGATCCCCAGAATGATAAATCCTATCAACCCCTCAGAAGAACCAATTTACCACCAATGGTCAGATGGACAAGATTACAAGCTGAAAAGAAATCAAATCGACCAATCTAACTTCAATGAGCCTCTCATCCAAAAAGACTTCCACGAAATGAAAAATCCCAAGGTAATTTATATGAACGCCCCAATATGGAAGCTCCAGAGCAACCATGATTTATTCTACGAAGTCACTAACAGATATAAACCTGACATTCTAGTGGCAGTAGAATGCTACTGGAATCCTAGAAAAGATGGAGCCTTCATACCACCAGACTACAACTACTACACCCACGCAAAACTGACCAAGAAAAACACACTAATTCTAACGAAAAAATCTTCAGATTTCGTGGTCAAAAAGATGAAAAGCAAAATCAATGAAACGACGATTGAGATATCAAACGACAAAATTCAAACGATTTCAATAACAGCTATTTACAGAACCCAAGCCAATGAAAATGTTTTCCGTAAACTTGGATATACAACTGGAGACTTCGAGAAGAAAATGTTGGACGACATCACGGAGGTAACGGTTAAAAACTTATCTAAACCTTTTACCAGTTTTGTTCTAGGAGATTTTAATGCTGATATGACGAGAAACAGCACGAAAGGAGATACCTACGCCAAAAACAATTGGGAAGACTTCTTCACGAATACGAACCAAAGTATAATCCAAGGGATAGACACTTATCAATCGAAAATCACAGGTAATTGGAGTCAAATCGATCACATCATCACAAATCATAAATCGAAAATCGATTTTATTGAATTTGACAATATCGAATCACCATTATATTCAGACCATAAGATGTTTTCGTTCGAAATCCCTATGGAAATAAGAGTACCACCGAATAAAGAATACATTATAGCCAAAAAGAAACTGAAACCTCTGGAGAAAAAGAAAAATCAAATCACGATGGACAAAATCATGCAAGAAATGACTGAAATATGGCCAAGCTGCAGAGGTTCGCACGAAAAGGTAAAAGCTTTTGAAATATGCACCACAAACCACTTACCGATAAACACGATTCTAAAAAAGACCGAATCATTTACGGCGAATGATGATCAAATGGTAAAATCCCTTCTAGCGAAAAGATCAGAATGGATTTCACATAAAAGATATTTAGGCATTGGCGCAATTTACAATGCTAATGACCCGAAGCTAAGAGAATTCAACTGGAGAATTTCAAAAGCAAAGAAAATAGCCCTAAGGAACCGCACCATGAAACTGATATGGAAAAGAGGCTCGAAACCAACGCAATGGGATCTTTTTAAGGAATTTAAAAAATGTGAAAAACCGCTGCCAAAGTTTGTAACACCGGCTAGTACGGCGAAATATTTCAGTCACTTAAGTTTTAATTATCAAAGTAAACAGAAATCTATGCCGACGATAGTAGAACTAGCAGACAGATTCGAATTCAGCATGTTAAATAACTCAGGTCAGTTACTCAGGGATATTAAAAAAATCATTTTGGACGGCAGAGGGTCGAACCACGCCTACGCACAGGACGGTTTAACACTAATGTCGATCAAAAAAATGAACAATCAGGGTTTTGAGATGCTAAAAGACACGATTAACCAGGTTTTAGACGAAGCCAGATATCCACAAAGCTTTAGAACCAACAAAATTCGACCAGTTGATAAAAAACCTATAATTCAGGAACACAAACACCTACGCCCAGTGACAGTTGGCAAACAGATGGCCATGCTCCAAGAAAAAACGATGACCAAACAACTGACATATGAAGCCGAATCTAAACCTCTACTCCATCAAAATCAATTTGGCTTCAGACCAATGAGATCGATAGGTCAGCTCCTGAACAATTTTAGAAAAGCGGTGGCAAGACTTGATCAAGGTAAGAAACATTGTATCCTTCTGACAGATTTGTCAAATGCCTTCGGCTCAAGTGACATAGAAATTATTATAGATGAACTAAAAGATGATTTAGGACCGAAGGCGATCGACATTTTGAAGGCATTTCTCTCACCATGTACAAGCCAAGTCATAATCGGCAAAGAAAAATCGAAGTTCTTCCACATGGCCCCTAGAGGGTATAGCCAAGGATCATGTTTAAGTCCTCTTTTATTTTGTCTCATGATGAGACACACCCATTCCAGAGTCACTTTTGACGGTTATTCTTTCGCGGACGACTGTACGTTTTTGATAACCGGAGAAAATGACGAGGAGATAGTCAGTAAAATAAAAGAGTGCATTAACCAGTTTCATAGTTATTGCGACTCACTTAACATTAAATTAAACGTGGGAAAGACATTATATATATATGAAAGTGAACTAGAAATTATCATCGATGGCAACAAAATTGAAAGGGAAGAGAACTCCAGAGTCTTAGGGATCAGGATTGATAATAAGCTAATTAATAATGCCCAATTGAAATACCTAAACTCGCAAATGATAACCATGACGGCTATGGTTAAAGGCTATCGGTCACGTTGCGACGAGAGAATGTTGAAAGTATTAATTCAATCCTATGGTCATGGCATGGCAAATCATTGCGGCGCATATTTTAATATAAAACCGCAATACTTATTCAATTCTATCCAAGCAAAAATTAATAAACTCATAAAACCAAAGATAACAAAAGGAATACTCTCGGACTTCTATTCATCTTTAGGGTTAATAGACGATGAATTTGATCCCACTCAAATTTTTGAAGCGAGAGGGAAAAAAGCAATCGACCTCGACCTTATGGACTTATTGGAACTTCAAACTTTCTTAGAAAATGAAAATGAACTAGATGAAGAAGAGCTTACCAGAATCGTGAAAAGAAAACTGCGCCTCCTGAAGAAAAAATCAAACATGACAAATGAGCTCTTATCTCAAAATGAATCGACAGCATTAAAGGAAGCCATCATAGAAAGGGACAGATTACGAGAGGAGTATCCACACTACAATAATCTGGATCTCCCCCAGTGGTTAATCTTGAAAAGGCTAAATATTATGTCAATTCAGAACAATCTTCGTAAATTACAAATGACGCGCCTGGGCAAAATTATTCAAAAAGCGCGCCCGTTATTTGAATTCGAGGAAATCCTAGAATACGCAACAAACAGATTCTATGAGGACAATGATGAAATGAGACCTCTGGGAACTTATCCATATTTCAGGCGATATTTACACAGAGACCGAAACTCAAAAAAATCCTATCTTGACAGGTCATGCCCAGAAATATGGTTTCAAGAACTAAGAAAATTACCAATTTCCATCAAGAGAAAATTAAGGTCAGGCACATTTATAAGCACGATCGGTAATTTCTACCACTCCAGATGTCAACACAAAGAAAGTACCACCGCCAGATGTGACAATTGCGGCAATAATCAAAATAACTACTCAGCGGACGACGAAAGAATCATAATGAGTCAAATCATCGATGAGTCACAAAATGAGTCATCCTCTTTTGAAACTGATGAATCATTGAGAGAACACGAGATCATCGAGATCAGATTAAACGAGGAAGGCCATAATGTTTACAAATTATCGGAATTAGATTTTAGCCGATTAAATCAAAGAAGGAGAGAAATATTAGGATCCGTCTTACAGAAATAAAATAACATAAGGGCGCTCATTCAAATACAGTGTGACAAAGAATAACGAAATGAATTCCTGACGAATAGATCAAATCGCAGCGTGAATTGTGAGAATGGGTATGAGCTCTTATCAAATGCGATAATCTACATCCCTCTCCCATGAAACTCGCGATCACCAAATCGACAGAAAAAGAGAAATTTTCAATGATTCTAGATCACAAATAAAAAGAGTCCCAAATATTTTATTGAAAAAAAATCCATTATTTTGATTTTTGACAAAAATTTCGTAATATGACACCTCCAAAAAAGTTTCTAGATTATCTGAAATTTAGAACTTTTTCCAAAACTAAAAATCAGTCCGAAAATAAAAAATTTTCAAGACCCAGCTTCAGTCTAACTGAACAAGAGATCGAAATAAAGATGGAAAACAATCTTGCTTTCAATTTCCAAGAGTTCTTCAATGGAATCCAAGAGATGGAAGCCAATTGGAAGGTCAGCATTCAAGTACTTGAGTCTAAGACATTTCGGGCTCTTTACGAAAAGGATGAGGACTTTGCAAGGTTTAAGTCTCTTATCAATGACCTACCATGGGAAGAGAGAGAGTGTAATATCGCCTGTTTTGCACAACTCGTCAGGGACATGGTTATCGCCAAACCAAAGGTACCATACACAACTTTCCGGGAAAATGTCAGAAAGGCCATGCAGGGTACCTACGGAAATGTCGCAGTTGATGAAACCAAAGCATTTGGTCTACTCACAAATGTAAATAATCTCTCAAATAAGACATATTCATCGCCATATCGGATAATATTATTTTTAGATCAACCTGCTGACCGGATCTACCATCCATGAGATCGAAACCCTGTCCAAAACGTGCGAAAAATTCACCGAATTTGACTTAAAATCGGTAGCCACTGATTTCATCAACAAATACGGTGGTGACATGAAAAACATCACCGCCAACTCTGAATGGATGAGACTGTATAAGGCCGACTCACTAAAAAAGGCAACCAAGTCAACGGATCTCAACAGAGGTCCCTACTCGGTGAAATACAACGCCCTTCTCAATTTTGGAACAATTTGGGACGAAGTCGAAGGGATCAAACCTGAAAGTGAATGTCTAGGTAAGAACCAAAATGCCATAAAAGTTTCTCAATTATCCTATCCATTAATTTTTCTTCAGTGGAAAGGACCGAGATGATCATCCACGGAAATACGAACAAATTCCCAGTGGACGAATTTCTCAATGATTGGTGGATAGATATTGCTAATCTTGGACCAAAAGCAGCCAGGGAATACGCGATTTCATTCTGTCTGGACCCCGTATGTGTCATTGTGTTGATAAACACTAGATTGGGAGAAGATCAGTATCAGAAAAGAAGACATGCTGATGTCATCAATCTTGAAACAATGGTAATATCTAAATATCAGATATGTATCTATACATATCAGTGACATGAATTCCAAGACAACCCTTATCTTTCAGGATCGCCACCTACGCATGAATCCAGCCGACCCAGCAATTCGACAAATTCTGATCGAAGTTGGACTAGAAGATGCAACAGCGAGAAAGGTATCTAGCCAAGTTGATATCCACCGTCACCAAACTCTCGCTACGCTTATAATTACCCACGCCCTCATCGAACTCGATTGCTTTTACGAACTCCAACGTAAAAACAATGGAAAATATTACGTGACTGGTCGACACGGTCAAGTCGGTGTATCGGGTATCAAAGACCAGCCAGGTCTTGGAACTCGAATTGTGCTCTGTGCAGGCAAGGGTAAGCACAGCCGGGCAAGAGACGGGTTCACTAGTGAATTCTTCAGAGGCAAAAATATGGGCTATGTTTACCTCTGTCTACTCATCGCTTCCGACCGTCCCGAGAGCCCGATGCCCAGTGGACTTGCGTCGACCTGTAAACGCCGCCTGAATAAGACTGGAATGGCCATGATCAAAAATCTCTATGATTACCAATTTGAGAAACAGATCAGGGGCGCATCAGTTTCCTTATTAAGGGATGAACAGGGCTATTTGGTTAACGAATACATCAACAAAGCCAATTGGATTTTGATGGGTTTCCACAATTTCAATAAAAGAGACCCACTAAAATCGTATGAGTGTGAGAAATGCTTTGAAACACTGGCAAATCTGTATATTACCTCAGGTAGAATACAGCTCTGCTCGTGTCAGTCATCATGTCAAGCTAAACGAGCCGTTCTCGCATTCATGGCTTTGACGATGGATTTCGTTGATGAAATGGAAACATCCACCGGTTTATTTCTGCCCCTCACACACTACTTTCTGAAAGAATCGGTCAACCTCATGATGACGATTGCTGAACCAAGCCCAACTAGACCGGGATTCTTTAAATTTGATAGCCGTATGCCAAAATCATACGTGTTAAATGAAGCCATGACGGTCTCATTTCTACAATCAGGGGAAGTCTCAGGTAGAACCATTTACGGAGAACAATGAGACGGACCCTAGGTACAGTCACGTGATAAACTTGAACCACAAAAATCACCATTTCTGCCTCTCCCTTCAAAATATCCCCACCTACGCAAACTCCATTACAGAGCTCGCCCCATACTCCATCAGTCACGAAAGGTACCTGTGACTCATACCCATGGCGATCAACCGTAAAAGCACTCCAATCCTTTGGTCACTAATGTCTGCAAATAAAATCCATAAATTTCCTTTTAATAAAAACGACTTTTCATATTAATCCGGAAAATATTTTATTTTTTTCTCCACAAGTGGGCGACAGTTTTCAGATCACAGATATTTAGTAATAAATAGTGACGGATATTGCTTGTATGCGACAACCTTCAGCCGAGTTTGGGTCTCCAAGAAATCGAATTTTCATTGCCAAGCCTAAGAAAGAACTCAAAATCAAAAGTCAGATTCCTCAAATTCGACAAAAGTAAGATACTCACCGGTAGGCATATGATATTTGAAGAAACCCATCGTACCATATGGAGTGATATTGGAATTTCGATCAGTCTTCCGGAATTTTGAAAGTAGATTACCGAAACTAGGCCCACAGCAACTGAAACACAAATATTTTATCGAAAAAAATAATCATCTTATTTTATTTTTTAAGGATAAAGACCTACGTTCCAAAGATGAGCCGCATTTGACTGACATGATATCCAATGCTGTTGAATTTCAACTCGTCTTGAGGCTCGCCATCCTTCTGATCGTCATGTGAATCCAAATGATGACCGATAACATGGAGCACATGATTTTCCATTGCTGATTGCCATGAATCAAATTCCACGAGATCAATATCCCAGGCCTCACGAGGTTTATGTATGAATAACATAACTAAAAAATAAATATGAAGACTAAGAATTTTAGAAAATAATTCATATTCAGCAAAAAAATCATTTTGTTAATGAACAAAATGCCCTTCATCCTAACAATTCATCCTCGTCCTCATCGCCCATTTCACTGGCAGCAGCTCTCTCCATATCAAGATCATCAGCAGCCTGTTTCATTTGTGCCAGCCGCTCGGCAAGTGGATCGGTCTTAGGAACAGGATCAGACTCTTTGACAGGCACAACAGGGCTCTGTGAACGTCTGAAACCAGGGGGAGGTCTTGAAGTCATCGGACCAGGGGCTCGACCAGGACGGTGTACTTTACTACGGTCAACACCTGGAGAACGTTCGGACAAGCTACGTTTCGCGTACTTTGAGAAAGCACTACGGAAGTTCGTTCCGGTAAAATTCTTCACCGACGTATCGACACCGGGAGGAGTTATATCAGGCTTAGACAATCGGAACGCATCTTCCAAATTAGCTCTATAAGATTCAAAAATCTCATTAGACACAGAATTCTCTTCGCCACTGCCCCAAGAACCATTAAAAGGGGAACGGAATGTAGGCATAAAGTTACCCATGCCAAAAACGATGTTAGGCCACCCATGTACCTAAACATAGAGATAATATCCTAATATAAAAGGCTAATAGTCAAAAATGGGCAATGAAAAAAGAAATCATACTTACACCTAAACCATCAACACCGGAAATCAAGGATTTGCAATATGCTTCACCACCTCTCTCAAGTCGACCAATACAGTGACTCAATCGGGTGTTCTCCTTGAAACACTCCATAAACTGATTCTGAAATGAGTCACGAGCATATTGTTGACGCTGTTGAAGAACATTCACGTGACCAAACACGTGAGCAAGGCGGCAATGCATGGTTATAAAGGATATGGACTCTTTTTTGAATATTTTTCGATAGGGTTGATCTATTAACAAATGATAGCCTACATCGAATAAACTATCAAGTAAGGGACCATTATTAAAGATAACGCCAACCTACGAAAAATTTCCTGACGCCACAGAACGACACAAGACCTGGAATTGATGAGAATCGTACAAAAAGGCACTAATTTGCTCCACCAGCTGCTTTTTATCACCAATCTCCACCATATTTTCAACACGCTTCCGAATGTGATCAACAGTATATTTATCGGATAAGAACCGGCGAAGAAAAAACGGGAGCCTTAATGAATAAAATACAGTCAAGAAAAATCAAATATCGAACCAACAAGAAAACTTACTTATAAATAAGACTCAAGTTGCTCGCCACGTGACCACCAAGATGCATTCCATCAACACCGTATTGGCCAAAATCGAATTGACCAGCACCTCTAACATACTTCTCAGGGTAATACTCTTCGTAAAACTTGGAAAGGTCAAGTTTCTCATTTCTAGATAAAAGCGATTAATTCAAATGAAATAAAAAGCACCTTATTAAAAGAAATGTAAAACTTACAAGGTGCAAAATGAAGGAAGATTTTTAAATCCAGATGATCCAAACATCAAACCATCTCGATTAAAATTATCGAGCCACCGACTGCTACAAAGCTTAGTCTGAACACTTGCTACCACTGATAAACTGCTAACAAGTCGAGCTTGACGATCAGATGCCAGAGTACCAAGATGATGCTTTCCAAGGTCACAATTCTTACGAAGATACCAAATTGGTACAGTGGGAATAACACGGCTACGAATGGGTACTGAACAAGTCAGGTTATTATCTATAAATCAGATATGAAAATACGGACCTTGTGATGCCGGCAACCCATAATGATCAGCCAATCGTCGCTCACAGACTTTGTCGAAATCTTTCTTTGATCCATCTGAAATCGCGGAAAGATGAGTCATCACTTGTGACACGGCACCAGTATATTGAACTAACCCCTCATTCAGACGGTTCACGTTCTCAAGCAATCCAGAACTGACTCGGGCAATGTCAAGAGTTTCAACGCAGCTAGCAACCTGGTCAGCTACCATAGCGGAGTCCACTAATCCAGTTGGGATATAGCTGGGATAATCACGTCCAACCTGAGCAGAAATCATGGCACAGGAAGCAAAACAATCAGAGGGTAGATCTCCACCATAATCATAATCAGCAGAGTCATCAAACATCCCAGAACTACTACTTATGGTTATAGGATTGTTGACACTGGAATTGACGGCAGAAACAGAAGCATCTTGCTCCTCAGTGGTCGCCGCTTCCAACGATTCAGGCTCAGTGGTTTTATCAGTTTCCATGATACCGACCTACTTGGAACACTTTCTAAACTTTTTATCCCTAAAAATCTAACAAAAGTTCTGGGGGTAATTTAGTCGGAAAGGTCCAAACGAAACCTCAATTCCGATTCAAAAGGGACAGTGAAGACCAGAGGGCAGAGGAGAGCAAAATCTACAATTTCAAGATGTTCAAAGAAGAACAAAAAAAAAAAAGAGGGGTGAAAAGGTATAAATACAAATCAAATGACCGGAAATAACCTTTTGCTTGGGAAGGTAAGGGAAACCGACTATTCCCTCAACCTAAATATCGCCTGAATCACTATCAGGATCGAAAGAATCATCCCCTCTTTGCTCATCAGGTATCTGCGGACGTTGAACGACCATCATATCATTCATGTCAGGAACATCCTCCTCCAAAAGACCATTTTCGGCGCGACGAGGAAGCTCCAAAGCAGAAGAAACATTCCGATCACCATATGAAGCTTGACGAAAATTATGAGACAAACTGGCGACAGGAGGGGCAAATTCAGGCACAGATTCCATAGGACCGGTACTATTCAACCGCTGACGAGATGAAACAGAATCATCTTGTTCCATACTTTCACTGAAAAACAAAAAGTTAAAAGTACCGTAAAAGTTGCATGGAATATTTCGAAACTCACCTCAAATTCAATCGGCGCCTCAAACGTGAGGGGCCATTTGAGAACGGAGTCGATCCAGTAGAAGAAGAAGAATTTCCAAGGCCACTCGACCCAGAACAGGACGGACCACCAAGTTTTCTACTTCCGCCAACACCGGAATCGCCATTTTTAGGTTCAGTTCGGGTTTTCTTTTCTCGAAAAGTGAAACTTCTGAAATTAAAATAATGAATCAGAAAACCCAAAAAGTCGTCAGCTCAACACTTACAGCGTCTGGTTCAACAGATTGGGACATACAAGATCACTATTGGCATGAGATCCAGTTCGAGGAAGTCCAAATGTGTACATCGAATACGCGCACCCAAGGGTAATCATCAAACGATATTGATGAGTAACGGCGAGAGGTTCACAATACAAACTATCCACTTGGAGGAAAAACCCATGATCAGAAGCTTGAAATAAAATGTCAGCACTTTCCTTTACCACACTCATTATTTCAAGCTAAAATAAGTACTTACTCATATAGTTGCCAAGTACAACAGAAAGAAGAGTTGAACGCAGCAACCCAAACAAACGACCATCTTGATCAGGACTGGTCAGGAATATCTGAGGACCATTAATGACGTCATCACGTCCCATGACCTCTATATTCGCGACATAATCAAAGAGTCGAGTCACAAAATCTTGGAATAATCGAGACTCCAAACTCGACAACTCCACCCCGAGCTGCTGACAATATATAGGAGTGAACAAATCGCCTTCCAAAAGACGGGTTGGAACTCGAATGTGTAAATCAACGAATTTACCACCAAGACCAGACAGGCCCCTTCGATGAATCGTTCGTCCTCGAATATCGGCACTCAGCTGATTAACAGCAGCAAAATCTTTGTACATAACAGCCAGATGAAAGAAACAATCTAGAATTAGAATTGTGTAAAATCTCTGACGGTTAAGTAACGGATAGAATAAAAAAGGGGAACCAAGTACTGGTGTTGGAAGAAATCTCTGGCTAGAATAATGGCACTGCTTAACTCGATGGTACCAACCAGAATGTCACGTGTTGAATGTGTGGGCGGCTTTGCAAGAAAATGAAGCTGACTTATTATTACTGGATCACCAGCGAAAATGATCAATCAAGCTCAAGACGAGTACGAGGCAATGACGTCACAATTCAACTGAACACATCAATTATGGAAGAAAATTCGAATTACATGCCATCATCATCACATATACCAATCAAACGAAATCTCTTCAAACTTGGATGTCAGACCGTCCCATGACACTGTTCCTGTCCCGCGATGCCTTACATAACAACTTCATTTTACCTTATTTTCTGTATAACAAAACCTAATTTTCTTCAAATTTTCCTTGAGAAAGTCTATTTTAATCTTATCATGCATAAGAGGAGACCTTCTAGCAGCTTACAGTATTTCTTAATACTCAATGAGCAAAACCAACTGGCAGTATAACTTCCGGATTTAATAAATGCTATTTTATTCTGAAAATACTGTACATGCCATTTTCTTTTTTTGTCTCTCATAGGCAGAACGAAGTTTCATTGCTTCAGAATTTTCTTCTTGATTTCCCGCAACCAAATGATTCACCCGAGCTTCCAGATGTTTCACCTTGACCTTCAATTTTTTTTCAGACTCGATTCGCTTCAAATTTTGTCGGTGGAGCTCTTCATTTTCATGGCGAAGCTAAATTCTGGGTCAAAATTTACCCGGTCTTTCGATATCACGTGCTCTCTCAGGGGCGAAAATGGTATAAAAGTAGCCGTAAAAGTCGGACAATAAATCACGTGACACCATGACCCCCTTTAATAACCTATTATCTCTCTTACCTTTGTATTAATCGGGTCATACCGGACGGGTCCATCGCCGGTCGCGTCCATTTTCGCTATTTTGAAAATCTCTCTTGAAAACAAGAAGCAATCTCAATCTAGAAAGAAAATGAGCGTATTATTGGTGACTCATGGAGGCGGGCGACTCACACACTGGTGAGTCATCGAAATACAAATTTTGACTCAAACCTAACAGAATCTCCACCATGACTCTAACTGACCACGAGCAGGGATCCACGTACCAGAGTCGGTTGATCCTAGGACTAAGGGGTACGCTGCGGTCCTCGAAAAAAAAATCGAAAACTAGGACCACACAAAGCGGTGCGTGGATCCCTGACCACGAGTAAAAATGGTAAAAAATACTTTTTTTCAACTTACCTCTATTGTTTTTGAGAGAACTGTCGAGAAAACCTTTCAACCTTTGAACCGTTTCTAGCGAAACCTACGAAGTAATTGGTCATTGACCAATGGTCAATCGGCATATCATATGCCG
>SCLD01051178.1:0-16363 GCA_004367895.1 Oikopleura longicauda | reverse complement strand
GAGTGACCCAAAATTACGTTTTATATTAGTCCCCGACTCGAGCAAACTCGAGCAATAATCCCTAGAAAAAATCTCCAAACCCGTGAACCACCCTATTCTTGATCAACATTTTTGATCAACTAGACTGTTTATGTCTTATATTTAGGTAGTGAACGCCAGACTAGGGCTGGAAATACCTTCAAAGAAAAGAAAGATTTCTGGCGACGTATTTTCTCGTTCAATATCAGAAAATGGAATACAAGCTTTAACTAATGAACAAGAATTTTATCGAAAATTTACTGTAGTATCTGATTTGCAATCTGGTGACTGCAGAAAGTTGAACAGGAGATTAGGTGAGATTTTTTTTTAAGAGTCGAAAGTTATGAGACTCACGATAATATGGTAACATGGAGGGAGTCACATATTAGAGTGCAAGACCTGATTTTGAACTTGCAAACAATAGATGGAACACCCGGTTTAGAAATGCGCACATTAGAGTGGAGCACTTTCAGATGTTTTTTCATGTAAAGTGTTTCACTCTAAGATTTGCAAGTTCTAGATCAGGTACTCGATTATCTAGTTCAATAATTCCCTCAACATTTGTTTAAACTTTGGTGGGTCACTTTTGACCACATCCCAAATGTGACATCCGATTATTTTGAATAGAATAATTAAGAATTCTATCGGAATCTGATCAATGGAATTGATCCTGCGATTCAAGAAACCATCCAAGAACATCATGACAAAATGCTCCCAGATAAGCGAAATAGAATTCTCGAAGAAGAAACACGAAGACTTGAATTTAGCCTGAAGTTGGCTTTTTGTCACAAAAAGTGGTCAAGATGATTTTATTATTTTATGAAAAAGTTTTTAAAACAGTTTAGATAATGTCTCTGAATGCTGCTTTTAATCACAGTGCCTTATTGAGTAGAGATATTCATTTTCAAGTGACTGCCTTTCGAAATCGAATATTTATGATCGGCAAAGATCCAGAATAAAACTCGGTTGAATCTCATACCTGCTTGTCAGTTATTTATTGAATTCAGCGATTATAAGGTTGATTGATAGTTCAAAAGTCAAACTGCATGAGATATAGTCAATCATGTGATAAGATACAGTGCCATAGAGATTAGTTTAGGATGTTTTACATGTTCACATTTTGAAAACCCTGAGTTGGTCACACACTTTTCAAGTTGACACATTCGAAATGGATTACCAATATCTTCAGGCGGAAGCTGAAACTTGTTTGAAGTTGGTCGTGACACTGGGAGACAGTGCATTGAAGAAATGCAAACACTTGTTGCTTCCGATGACGGAGCTTCCTCAAAGGTTTTAGCAGCTGGCGATTCAGCAACTAGAACAATTCCACCAGGTTTAAGCATCCGTTTTGTTATCTTGAGCGCCTCTGTCGGCCAGGTCATATCGTGCAAACACAGGAAAAAGCAAATTATATCATAAAACTCTTCATCGTCAGGATTTACGTCAAACATATCTTTCTCTGAATATATGAGTTACTTTAAGTGTTTGTCACGGATTTATCACCGATTCTTCTTTCAAATTCTATAAAGCAAAGATCAGGGGAAACATAGCCTATATAATAATATTAAAAAGGCTATATTATATTATACTATATAGGAACATGCCAACGAAAGTGACGTTTGGATGATTGATATTTGCTTTTGCTTTGATGATTGAATCTTTGTCGATGTCAAGTCCGTGAACATTGGCCTGTGGAAAAATTGATGCCATGGCAAGTGTTGAATTTCCACAGCCACAACCCATATCAGCAATTTTAAGTGGCTTGTTGAGCATATCGGTTATTCTATAATATTTCATTATCATAAAAACTAATGAGAAGATCGTTAAGTTTCTCATTAATGGTTAACCTTATTATTAACGATGCTTTACCTTGGATGAGATTTTAAAACTGGTGGAAGAACATCGCTATAGAATCCCTCCATCGCATTTGAAATAAGAAGACCAACGTTTGGATAGTCATTATAATTCATAGGTTCCCCAGTTTTGAATGTTCTAGAATATTCAGATCGTACCTTATCGGCAGTGAAGGCTTGAATGAGCTCCACCATAGGTTTCATATCAATAAGAGCTTGAAACATCTCATTATTTAAATAAAAACGATTCGGTTTTTCTTTGTTACATTCAAAATATCCTTATTTAGAATTATTAATTTATCGTGGTTCAACGCCTTCACGATGAATTTCAATTTTTAAATTCCCGCCTGATAAATGAAGACCTTCACACCATTCTTGAAGATATCGTTCATCGCATTCAACTTTTTGTGCGAGATCTTTAACAGTCACAGGCTCTTTCATATGATTAAAAATGTCATAGTCATATCCAACAATGAGCATCTTTGATGCGAGCGAACCATTCAACGCTGCACTCAATTTCTCCATTAAAAAAATGAATTTACGTTTATGATTGCTGATGAACAAAAATATGATTGATCGCCAATTTAGCGAGGGCGTGAACAAATAAAACGAAGATCACACTTTTTCGAAATAAAATACGATTTCGACTCCTCTTTTGATATATTCGAACAACTTTTCATTTCGAGTTGTCATTGAGTCTCCATCAATGAGTCATGCAGGTTATTATAAAACTGCTTGATTTGCCAACATCAGCAAAACCGCTTCAGTATCTTCAAGGCCAAAATGATCATAAAACATGTTTGGTTATTGTTGTTCAAAGTTGGCCTTCAAACAGCTTTTTATCATATTGATTCTTAACACTCACCCTACCACACAAATAAACCCCATATCCTACCGCTTGGCGCTCCAGCGCCAAGAATTGAGATAAGGACCTTTGTACCAATATTTAGTATTCAAGTGGAATTTTTTTCACTCTGAGGGCTGATAGTATGATTGGGCTCTTATCAAGAAATGTTAATCAAATCACATGACCAACTTTGACGAGATTAAAGCTTCCGTCATCATTTGTTGAAAACCTAGGTTTTTAATAAAAATGGGAATGAATATACCAGAAGTATAATCAGATGTTAGGAATGGCCAAAATTCACCATTTTGGCAAACTATATGTAGTGTTATTGCGGTTCATCGGATGAACTTCATCCACATCAAAGAAAACCGTACATTTTCGAAGACCGTATATTTTACTTTTCACGATCGTATTTTTCCGCAGACTTTATATTTTACTTCATCAAAACATTTCAAATTGTCAAAAAAAACGCTAGATTCAATCAATTCCGACTCATTTCCGGAGAATATAATATTCAATTTGGGGTCCAACATCATCTAAAACAATTCAGATACGTCTAAAAGATATTCTTTTCGCCCTTTAAAGGACCCATGCAATGAAAGGCGAAATGGCATGGGTCCTTAAAACCCGTTTCCACTTCCGGTCGAAACGGAAACTACTAAAAGTAGCGTCTTAAAATTTTAAGGGAGGGACTTTGAAGATTCAAGTATTGTTTGTGCCTTGAAATTGCATTTTAGCGACTTTTAAGCGGTAGGGTGACTGTTAATCATACAATAAATTATGCATCCGATATTTTTAGAGTTGTGTAAACAGCAACTTGCACTAAACTTCAAACTTGCAATTTTGTCCTGACATGACAAATAGTAAACTATGAAAGATACTTTGAGGGGCTCCAGAATCTAGCATAAACCGAAAAGACTTAAATAGCTGAAATATAATTTATCGGATTATCCTGATCGAACGCCGTAAACAATTCACTGGGAATCCTTATTTTGAAAGTTCCAGACTACGATTGGAACCTGCATAACTTAGGACTGTCTGCACAAGAATCGCACTTCTTTTCAGTAGTGATTATTTTCGTTTTTTCAAATAGGGATATTAAACACTGAAAAGTGATTCAGGTATTGGTTTGTCTAAATCAACTCCAGCTAGTTTTTTCCAGTGATCTTTTTTCTTTAATAATTGACGCACGCACTCTCGGGTCACCCCATACCTGCGGGCGATTGATGCTCTTGATTCTGGCCGTTCGGGTGTTTGATTTTCCCAGATTGAAATGATTTCAAGTCGATCAATTGGTGTTAGAACAGACTTATTTGTTCCACTGCGAGAACGGTTTTTCAGGCTATGTAGAAATTGATTACAACTTTCAACTGCAGAAATCAAATCATTATTGTCCAAATGAAAATCATCATTATCAGTCTGGTGTCCAACATGTTCAATTTTAAAATCATTATCAATATTTGAAATATTATCGAGAAGGCCCGCAGACTCTATCGATAAATTAGACTGCTGAATAATATTGCTTGTTCCAGGTTGAAATTCGGTTCTTTCCTCAGATGGCTGGACCTCGAATTGAACAGAAGTGGATATTTCATTTGGTATTGCATCAATAACTTCGATGATTTGAGAGGTTTCGGGGAAGTTTTCATCGCGTTTACTTTTTGAGATTAAATTTCCGGAAGAATTTGGAGAATCTATAGCGCTTCTTTTTAATTTTCGTCTCGATTTGTATTGATTGGATTCATCAGAAGTTAAAGTAGTATTGTCGACTGCGCCAGCTTCGAATTCAACAAAATATTTGTAAACTTGAATGGCCATTCTGAAAAGGTATTTGAAAAATCACGAGTCAAAAAATTGAAATAATAAGTCTGACGTCTCGAAAAGGAAAAAATTGTTGCCCTAAAAATTGAACCCTAATAATACCTTATTTACTTAGAAGCTCTACCGCGGTGACCAAATTTTAAAATTTAACTTACATGAGGAGGTTCTCCGATGACAAGTTGTTGTGTTTGCAAAAATGTTCCAAATCGTCCTGACTATTCAATATGTTACCAACAATTGTCTGAGGATCTAATCCATCTTGTCTGGAGCTACATACGAATCTGCCCTCTTTAATCTCTTGGTCTTCATAAAACACCACCATTTCACCAATCTAAAATTATGTTATAGCATGTGAAGGCACAAAAATGTAAATCCCATTTACAATGTTTGACCCATACTGAAATAACCTCCAAATGTTCCAAAGCAGAGGTTGGAATAGGATTGCTGGATAGCAATGCTGTTCTCGTTGCATAAATATGACCGAAAACAATTTTTCTAATAATTCTTCCAAACTTATTCCCATTTCTCTCCTCGATACAAGTCCACATATTTCAAAAATGTATTTTTCAGATTAGTTTAAAAGTTTTTTATTTTCTCAGGCGAAATTTAAACCAATGAGTGATGCGAATCGGACTACGCTTGACGTAAAGTTATAATAAAGCTTGACAGGTTGGTGTAGGTGGGAGGCTGAGCATGTCATTATTAAACAACTTGACATGCCAAGTTTTCAATTGGTTCTAAAACCATCAAATTTTTATCAAGACTAGAAACATATTTCCAGAGACATTTTCAAAGACTGAAAATAAAAAAGGCTAATAATTTTGAATTATTTATTTAATCAAAATTCTGAATGTGCTACACCGGCGAATTCAAGCCTTGAAACGACACCATCTTTGTCTTTGTCTTTTACAACGATTTTTTAAATATGATATTAATCAGAACTCATATTATAAATCATATATCATGTATATGGGCCATAGGAATCCAAAATCCTTTCTAACTGAACGGCTTAGTTATAAACACTTGTTAGATGTATGTTACATACAGTATGTAAGAGTACTAAATGGATATTTTTTGCTTAAATGATCGCGGTCCTTCCATTTCTAAGATCTGTGAAATCATTTCGTTTTCTTCGTCCGTTGTTATTTTATTCATTTCCCCTTGTTTTTCAAGTTCATCGTGAACAAATTGAAATATTTCATTTCTGCTCAAGAATCCATTTTTATCCGTGTCCATTATATCGAAAACTTCGGGATGTCGTGGACCTTGTTCTGCGTGGACCAATTCGATTTCATAAATTAGGTCACTTAAAATATAAATCTAGTTTGTTCTCCTAATCATCACCTTTCCGAGATATATATTAGAGCAGGTCAACAGATCCTGAACAACTGTTCGCAAAGTGATAATAGACTTACCCTCCAGGTGTCTCTGGTGTTCCGCCACCATCCCCATAAGCTAATGTTGCTGGGATAAATATCCTCCATTTTTCACCAACGCACATTCCAACCAGCCCCTCGTCCCAACCTTACTAAGCCTTTGAAAATATCATATAATTCTAGATGTATGGTCTATTAAACGTCTACAGACTGTATACACTTGTAATGTACAGTATACTATCACAGTATAGACTATACCGTATCGTATTTACCAGAGAAGGTTGGACACGCGTGTCCGATAGCTGTCCGAGTCCAAAGTCATGCCTTTGCTCGTGTCTGAGTCTGAAGTTTCAAAAACGTTCGTGTCCGAGTCCGTGTCCTAAGCTTGTGTTCGAAGTTGTGTCCATGCTCACCCTTCTCTGGTCTTTACGGAATAGATTCAACTGTAAATACAAATTGTATTGTAGAACATTATGTTCTAATAGTATTGATTTTAGAGTTACAAGATGGCTTGTTCCTTGGATAACTTCGCCGAGTCCAAGCTGGAATCGATACGGTTTATCATAGTCCTCCAATTTTTCATGACTATATTTATGCCCGACTTTTGTCGTTTGAAAAACTTTTCGAGATTTAATATCAAATCAGAATATAGGATACAATTAACCAATGTAAATTATCGATTTCGTTCATCCTGAACTGGGAATTATTATAGAATCGTTTGAATTTAAGTCCGTCCTTCGCCTCCAATTTCTTTCATACCGTCAAAATGGACGAATAACTGATCACCATTTCTGGTTTTTCTTTCACAATCGTCTACTTTCACCAATTTTTCAATTTTCAATTTCTCTTTGCGGCCCCAAAAGAAGCCATTGGCTCCTTGCAACCCTAAAAAGCCAAAAAGACACAGTTTGGTTAACATTTTAAAGTATAACGAGCTTGGCCACGTTTGAAAATTGGTTTAGTCACTCTCGGATCAGTTGACACAAACAGAACTACTCTGAGTACCTTTCCCGAGAGCTGATTTATTGTTTAATTTCCAAGGACGTCCGAATTATTTGACCATAGCCAGTCGTGACCTCTCTTATTCCGATTGACCTAATACTCTCACCCGTCTTCTTCAAATCCGTCCTATTTCAAAGATTTTTATTTTTGTCATAACTTATGGGCCATAACGAGCTACTATTCCCTGAAAGAGACACTTCTTAGAATGCGTTCAAATAGGAAAATTTTATCCAATTGCTGGGTAACTCGACTACGCTCATTTCAAATCTGTTATCAGTTTGTCGATACAGTCAAGAGCTATTACCGGTCAAAGTTAAACATAAAGGAATGATCTAAAGGTCATGTTCAAATCCGTACCCAATTTAAAAGTCAAAGATAAGCCTAAATACGGTTTTTATAAACGGTAAAAAAATGAAAAAAATATCGCTTCGAAACTATCCTCTCCCTATCTATGCCACATCAAAGAGGTCAGTCTGACTCATATCATATGACTCATATGATATGAGTCAAATGTGTTGAAGAGTTTTAGAATACAGAGTTAAGGGATCGTTCAAAAACTTTTTGAATTTTTTTCAAATCTTGTACCCTCTGGAGTTACATTTTTTCGACCCTCAGGAATTGAATGCCAAAACCCGTTTCCCAAAATTCGACCGAGAAGTCGCTTTTCGAAGACTTTTTCGACTTTTGGTCGAAATGCTCGAAATCGACTCCGATTGGTTCTGGTACTACTGGGTGGCATTTTTTTATGGGTAAAATAATGCTACGAATTCAATGGTGATGGTTTCGAGTCTCGCCGACCGACCAAAATTTCACCCTAACCCAAATTCATAACTCACCCAAACTCTATTCAATAACTGCCCCAATGGTCACTTTGATGTTTTTTTAATAACAGTCATTTTGGTTTTGTTTATTTTGATTAAAGATAACGGTCATTTTGACCATACAACGGTCATTTTAGTGATCAATTAATGGTCATTTTGGGCATACATTTAACGGTCATTTTGGATATGAATTGGTCATTTTGGTCAAAAATAACGGTCATTTTGGACAATAAAGACGGCGATCTAAAAATTCCTACGATACGCGCAATTTTCAAAGTACGGTCAGAACTAGTTTTCGTCTAGTTTTCGTCTCGTAAAAAATAATTGATCGTACTTGGATCATAGGGAAAATGAGTTAACTCACTCAAAGGGTGTAGAACGATTTTTTCGCGAAAAACACCCTAGTTATGAAAAAATTGTTGTGCTGATTTTCTCCAAAAATCATGCTCTATAATCATTTGTCCTCAAATATTTCAATACGGATCTTCAAATTGGTCAAAATGGTCGAAAAATGAGAAAAATCAATTTTTTGCCGAACAGCTGATCGATCAGCTGATTTTGGTCCATAATTTTTTTTCGAAAAATCATGCCCAATAACCCTATAAAAACGAAATTGGTCAAAAAAGTGACGTTCGACCACTTTGTGTCCTCCAGGGGGGGTATGACAGTATAGACGCCCGTGTGTCACTTGACTCATGTGTAGAGTTAGAAACAAATCTATAGATAATTTATGCTTACCTTGTCGACAGCAGAGCTGCTGGGCTTTTTTAGACCTATTGAGTCATAGTCCAATTCGGCCATGGCGACAGCTGCGAAAGCAAAGATTCCGAAAAGTTTCATTTTGAGTGCTTTGAAATTATTTTCCAAATTCTGATTCAATGAGCCTCCAAATGCTGATTTTAAAGGCTGCTGATGGTGCATTTTGTTTACAAATATATATTTTATTTGAAGCATCACACAATGAATTCATAAACACAATGTTTATATTATTTGCTTTCGTGGAATTATTACTATATACGAGATTTCGGTTGAAATAAACAGTGTCCGGATTTTAGTGATGAAAATTTTATTGATGAAAATTTTTTTCACGGTGAACCGTTCACCGAGTAAAAAATGTATTACTGTATTGGATTTTTACACTTCCAAGATAGAACGAATATGGTAATAATCTTCGCGACCGTGATCCTGCATTTCTGTTACGCATTTTCTAAGGCTCAATGGTTGAATCTCATTCTATATATGATCCTTGAGAAACCAGATTCACAGTCTAGATTCACAGTCTTCGTGCACGGTACCCGAAATTTCTTGAATGTAAAAGACTTCATCAAAACTGTACTGACTTTAACACCTTACCGTCTGATATTCAAGGTAGATATTTGATACCTTGTATGATGGACAATATGTATTTGTAACTGTGAAACATTATACTGTTAAATAGAATTGACTTTTTCTATAAAGCTAAGTCTGAAATGCATCCGCCAACCAGCTGTGTATCAAGCTGGGAGTGCCATGCTGTGGGTTCTAGGAATTTAGTGTCCACCTTGATTTAATGAGGAAAAATACTAAGAAAAATCTCCTATCGAGTTTTTTGAGTGGTAATTAGCCCACTTTTTGAGTGTAATTAGCCCCTGTTTATACCGTAAATATTATAGACAGTATATGTCAAATCGAAGAATTGCCCAACACAATTTTTTCATTGCATGATTACCACACAAAACGAAGATTTTCAATTACGAAACAATTATTTTTCTTCAGACTTTGGTCGATTTATTGTTGAGTTCATTCCCGAAATCTAACTCCAAAAATAATCGGCATTAAAAACGTTTTGCAAGCACTTTTTCTCCCCATACTTGGCATAGCATTTTTTGAGTTCATCATTCACAATTTGCACATCTTCTTCCTGTCCCGGTAAATAAACTTGCTTGGCTTTGTCATGATATGGTGACCGTGTAAAATCACGCTGAAATACAAGTGTTATAGTCAGTTTGTCAGAAGGCACTTAGTCAGAAACCAGTTAGTTGTCGGTCAGTTCGTCGAAATACCAGTTGGTTAAACATCAGTGTGTTATGGTAAGGGTGTAATTGGGGTTGGGATGCAATTTGGTTCGGGTTGAAATAAGGGTTAGAGTAGAATTGGGGCAAGTGTAAAATTGGGGTTAGGGTGCAAAAAACAATGCAGAAATAAAATGTGCAGCGAAAATTCCGTGTCTTATAAATTATAATTTTATATAGTCTCTAATAAATGATATATATTGCCAACTTACGGAAGCGTTGATTATATAGAATGCTTTTGCGGATTTTGAAGCACCTTAATAATTTGTCGCGTCTACAGAAAAAAAGATAAGTCAAATTAAGTCAAATTAAGAAAATATATTTTCAAAATCCTGCCAGAGAGTAAAATTGTAGGTTTCATTTTTGTGTCGTGATAACATTGGTTTTTCATCTTCTTTTATTTCAGCGCTCAAGAACTCCCAATCGGAGCAAATCGGATAATTTCTTTTCACCCGATTGTCACCGTCTTTGTTGGAATTAAAGGTTTGATCAAACAAATGACCACCGTACAAATGACAAATGACCTTGATATTTTCGTCATGGCCAAAAACGTAAATAGGTTTCGACATTGTCTACAATATAAATAAGACTATATAATGAAGTCTATATTGTCAGAAGTCAAAGTTTTTTCGAATCCTTTATATTATATATCGTAATGCACGTGACGAACTTTAAGCAGTGAACTAGTTTTTTGCGACTGTTTTAAGTCTGTTTGGATTCAAAACCGATATATTTATTCCGCTAGTAAACGATGCTTATTACGATTATTGTTATTTATGAGCTTGGTTCTACCTGTGGTTATCAGAAATACAAAGGTTTACCAATTCAATCAAATCGGCGAGCTCTTCTGTTCTACCCTATGGCTCATCAAAACTTTTAATCAGTTGTTTGAAAAACTATGCTGCATAATATCGTTTGTGGTCAGAATTATGCGCCACCATTGACTGAAGTTTGAACTATGTAGAAATTCATCAAAACGTCGTGTTAACGCATAACTCATGGTCTATGAATCAGTTTTGCATTAGTTTCATTTTAAAAGTTTCTGACTATTTCGAACTCATAATTATGTCTCTTATAACGTCAAGGATTTCATGGTCCGAGTGTGGATCTATCATCGCTCCAGGAATACAAATCTTGAGGTTGGTAACGTATTCGGCAAATGGGTCCTGATGTCCATACTCAAGATCTGTTTCTTATTTGGGTTAGATTCTGACTGTAAGAGACATTTCGAAGTTATTATATTGTAGTTATGGACAAAAAAAAACTTGAGCCTTTTTGATTCTTGGCTAACAATTACAGTTTATTCAATCAATAGAAATCAATAATGAAAAAATGTACAGTAAGAAATATGATTCATACTTGAGATTGTTTCTAAGCCCATTTCATTGCCAGTAGATAATACAATCATCGCTTAGCCATCCAATAAACATTGATATTCCAAGTCTTGTTGATTTCAGCTCTGAATATCGAATTAAAATGTTTATTAGAAAATCGAGTAAGGAAGAGTCAAAATCATTTTCACCTTTGTAGTCAGTGACAGTATGCAAGAATTGGCCATTGAATATATAGAGATCGCCAGTGCATACATCTTTTTCAATCGTCTGGAATTGAGACAAATCCAATTCTGCATAATCTGCATTAGGATCAAAGAGCTTTTTCTTTTCTTTTTCAGCCCAGGCATCGACCAAATGATTCAGTATTGCGATTTTCCCGCCACTTTAAAATTATTCAAAATTGTTCTGCATGAACCATGCCGCACATCAAATAAAATAAAATTTTATTCATAATGTAGTTTTCTGTTGGATCATTTTTGGGGATGAGGCATAATGTTGCATGACCTGATTTGGTGAGAATTTTGGTTATAATGTGTATGTGAAATCATATCCCCCAACATATGGGTCCAACAAAAAACCACATTATTGCTTTGAAAAAAGTTTCATTATAGTGCAGAATATCATTTGTAGAATATTGTGTGATGCAAATAATATGGTATGCTTAATTATTAACTAATTTCTTGAATCAGAATTATCGAGGCAAATATTGAGTGCAAGAACTTTTTTGCAGCGCGAAATTTCGCAACATTCATAGCGTTCATCTATGGCCAATGTTACATCGTCATGGACTTAAAAAAATAAATCGAAACAAATATCAATCGAATAACGAAACAAATCAAACCTACTAATTGTAGTCCTTTGCTGCCGATATTCTGATTTTGGTCTGTTTGTTTTTGCCAATTATGCATAGTGAAAGTACACAAATCAACACCTTGGAATTGCGCTGGTCGGAAAATAATTTGCTTTTCCTCAAAACCTCGACCTAATTTATGATAATTGCAGTGATCGATACCGTGCAAAAATTTTTTTTTGAGTTGGTCCAGAATTCTGAACTAACAGAACTCTGTCAAGCAGTCAGGAGTTCAAGATTGGAACCCTTGCAAAGGTCAACTTGACTTACTCAAGATATTAATTGCCTTTTGGATACATGATTTATGACCCACGACAGAAATTAATTCGTCCTTTTTCTTTTCGCAGATATTCAGGTAGCTTTCAAGATCAATGTTAGCAAGGTAGGATCCGACATATTGATGAACACCACCGTTAAGATCTTATTTTACGGATAAATTTGATAACTTACTAGCGTGACTGAAATACATTTCTCACCAATAAACATTGGTCATGTTTGATCAAATAACTCAAAGTATGCATATTAAGGATTTGGTTATCCATTCCTTCGCGATTATAGAGAAACGGACTTGTAAAAAAAGCTTTGCTCAATCGTTCACATTCTTCCGAGCTGACAAATCCTTAAATAACATTTTTAAAAAATTAATATGCATGCAAAAATGAAATTCAAACCTTTTATCATTGATCCCACTTTGGCTCCCTCTTTGATGGACAAAATATCATCGATTGAAATGCTCGTTTTATCTTCAAAAATGAAATTTTCTTTGTTGACGGGAGCACCTGAGATTTTATTATTAGCCGTTAATGATTTGAGCAGGTTGACACTTACCGGTTACCTGCATATTCATTTAATTTTGATAAATTTAATTTTGAATATATTGGTTTGATAGATTTTTCGTTTATATTGATAGTTGAATAAAACATAGTCTCTGCTGCCACCTCTAAGCTTATATGAAATAATGTTCCTTATCATATAAAACATGACCAAGAAACCTTACATCAAAGAAAATCAAAGTTCACACGGTTGTCCAGCAGATATTGTGGTAAAAGATCAAAGAAAAGCAACAAAAGATCAAAGAAAAGCAACAAAAGATCAAGCAACAAAAGATCAAAGAAAAGCAGATATCCACAATATTTTTATGATTATGACGAAAGAACCCTTCATAACCTTAAAGATTAAAGCATGTTTTACGGAGGGCATTAAAGTCGCGGATGAAAGTTTGTCACCTCAAACTTTGTCGTTCTTTCCAAAGTCTAAGTTTTTACGAATCCTGTATATATCGCTATCGACGTGCCGAACTATAAGCAGTGAACTAGTTTTTTTGCGTTTGTTTGGATTCAATACCGATATATTTATTCCGCTAGTGAATTCAATCAAATCGGCGAGCTCTTCTGTTCCACCCTGTGGCTCATCAAAATTTCTAATCAGTTGTTTAAAAAACTATGCTGCATAATATTGTTTGTGGTCAGAATTATGCGACACGATTGACTGAAGTTTGAGATATTTAGAAATTCATCAAAACATCGTGTCAACGCATAATTCATGGTTCATGAACCGGTTTTGCAGTAGTTTCATTTTTACAGTTTCTGACTATTTCGAACTCATAATTATGTCTCTGATAACGTCAAGGATTTCATGGTCCGAGTGTGAATCTATCATCGCTCTAGGAAGACAAATCTTGAGGTTGGTAAGGTATTCGGCAAATGGGTCTTGATGTCCATACTCAAGATCGGTCTCTTATTTGGATTAGTCTCTCACTGTTAGAGACATTTGCTTATAAGAATTTGAGAATGCAGAGACCAATTTATAACGTAAAGAGTCAAGCTTCATTTTCATGCTCTTTAATATGATTGATTGTAACCTTTTGGTTATTCAATTCTTACGGTCACTGCCTCATTTTCATTTACTTTAGACCAGAGATAAGCGGGAACCAATGTCGGGTACCCGCCCGATCCCGATTTTTTTCAAATTTTACCTTCCCGGTTCCCGCCCGATTCCCGATTTTTCGAGAACCTAGGTTCCCGGTTCCCGCCCGATTCCCGATTTCGGGAAAGCCCGATTCCCGGTTCCCGCCCGATTCCCGATTTCGGGAAAACCCGATTCCCGGTTCCCACCGGATTCCCGATTTTTCGGGAAATCGCTTCCCGGTTCCCGCCCGATTCCCGATTTTTCGGGAAATTGCTTCCCGGTTCCCGCCCGTTTCCCAATTTTCGGAAAATAGCTAACCGATCCCCGATTTTTCGGGAAATAGCTTCACGGTTCACTTGGAAACATAACTTAGAAACATTATTAAATTAGAAACACGATTATTAACTTGGAAGCGCTTATTAAGTTGGAAACAACACTATAAACTTAGAAACATCAATATTAACCTAGAAATATAATCATTCACTTTGAAACATAATTATTAATTTGGAAACGTTTTCATTAATTTGGAAACATAAATTTGAATCTGCAAACAAAAAATTTGATTTTACAACCTCAATTTTAAATCAGAAGCACCAACTTAAGAACTGAACTTAAGAACTGAACCCTTTTTTTAATTTAACGTTGACAAATAAAAACGGTAACTTCATGCCTTTGAAATAATGAAATTCCTCAAAACGGTCACTTTATACTAGTAAATAAATGGTAACTCTCTCCCAAAACGGTAACTTTTTGTCAATAAACGGTAACTTGCTACCAAAACGGTAACATATCTTCGCCCCGACAAATCCAACATCATATTTGAATTCGGCAAAAAAGTTGTATTTTACAGTGATAATTACTAATCTAGCTATTCTATTAACATGAAAAAAGGTAATTTTCGACAAAAACAGCTTAAATATGAAAAATTATGTTATATGAAAATTACTTGGGCGAAGATGAAGTTACCGTTTTGGTTTAAAGTTACCGTTTCGAGATATTTTATTATTTCAAAGGCACTAAGTTATCCTTTTGTTGGAAAAAGTAAGCGTTTATGGAAGAAACTTACCGTTTCGAGGAATATAATGATTTCAAAGGCATAAAGTGGCCGTTTGTGGGATAAAGGTACCGTTTATCAATTTAGGGTTAGGTTTCTGATAAAAACGGTAATTTCGTTACACAACAACGGTAGCTTTATACCTAAAAAATGGTTACTTTATCCCATAAAACGGTAACTTTTAGAAACGGTGACTTTGAGAAACGCTAACTTTATTTTTGTCGGTCGACCAAAAACGGTAACTTTATACCAAATCAGATTAACAGGAAACTCCCAGTGTCCGACAACTCTCAGTGAATCTCAAAAAACTCTTTCTAATTTTCTAATATTTTGGGATTTTTTTGCCAAAGAAAAGTAATATAGGTCATTTGACCTATCTCTGACCCCCCTGTCACGCTAGTCTTGTATTTGAAAATAATAATGGATTATCCTGAGTGAATTATCCTTTAGTGTGGTAGAATTTTTACGAAAAGTCTAGCATGCGGTCTAGGTATGGTTTAAAATGTACAGGTGTAGTAAGTATTTTTTAAAGTGTAGTTATAGCTTAACCCTTATTGGAAAATCACGGAATTTTTTTCCATAAACTTGATTTTGTTTCCGTGAAACACGCTCGGTGATACTCCCAAAATGTTGCCAATAAGGGTTAAAGTGTGGTAACTTGGTTTAAAAAAACTGAAATTGTCAAAATGACGAAATTCTGATCTTCAAGAATTAGTAAAACACAAAAGTTTTACTAATTTCGATATTGAGTTTCTAGTATGCTTACTATAACTTATAGTCTATAACTAGGCTCAATTCCGGGAATTTTTTGAAACTTCACATGAATTTTTTTTTTTTAAAACGTGAATGGCTCAGATTCTGTGGAATTTAAAATGACGAAAAATGATACCAACATCGTCCCTGGACTCTAGAATTTACAAATTGGAAAAAAGAATCGAAACCTTAGCGTGGGTTTTTGCGTAGGTGGGCAGCTTCGGGCAAAATTTTGGCAAAATTTTTTCGATTCCTTTATTAATGCTGCATCCTTAGGTACCAACTTTATGCTGGGGGAAGGTGGGGCGTGACACCTACGCGAATTTGAAGATGGGTGGTTTTCAAAATTTTCACCAAAATATAATTTTTTTTGCGAAATTTATTTTTTTTTGCCTATTTCTTGTTTTTTTATTTGTTTTTATTCAGTAAATGGCATTTTTAATCATGTTTGCTTTAATTTTAATGGCGGGAGTGTGTGTGTGTGATGCATATACCATGGGAAGAGATGTTTTTTTCGAAAAAACTGAAATTTTCGATATTCCCAGGGAATGCGACTTTAATTTCTGGAAATTCAGACTCATCAGGGGTGTTTATCCCATAAAAAGTATCATATTGGGTGTTCAAAATTTATGTGAAATACTGACATCCCAGGAAATCCTAACTTTGAAAATCCCA
>SCLD01051070.1:0-16367 GCA_004367895.1 Oikopleura longicauda | reverse complement strand
TATGGTTGGGGTTGGGTTTGGGTTTGGGTTTATGGTGTTTTATGGGTAATAATAAAAATAATTTTATTTCAGTATTCGATTCCTGATGATACTTACCTGTTTTTATGAGTTTTACCGCATCAAGTTGTGACAGAATGCCTTCATGGAGCCAGAAGCTGTCCGGCAGACTTTTCCAATCTTCAAGAATTCTAGAACATGTTCGAAAATTTCAATTTTCAGTTTTTGAAAATTTCAGTCTCGAAATTTCAATTTTGGAACGAGCAGCATCAGGTTAGTTAACTGATTTTATCAGATTTTCATGATGATTGGGATTATTTGTGAATATAAACCCTATTCACTCAATTTTATTCTCAAATCGTTTTTGAGAGATTTCCAGATTTACCCGAAATAGGAAAAAATAGCTGTCCTGAAGCCTATATTTAGAAGATGCCCGAACTTCACGAAGATTTTGTTGCCTTTGCCGCCCGTCATAAGATGGATCTCAGCATTGGTATCGATCGATGCATTACTGACCTCTTCGAAGGTTATAATGACCCAACCGTACTTCATGGAACCGTAAGTTTTTTATAGCTGATATTTTTCATCAATTTAGAACTTCATCTGTATTGTAGGTCGCCCCAATGGTTTTGTATCTGTTCACGATACACTATCTTGAAGAACGCGTCATGGTATGCATTAATCGGTATTTTTATACCGATTTCTTCAAGGAACCTGAGCCTGAGGCGTCTTCATCTAAGAAGAAGTCCTTGAAGACTGCAACTAGTCATTGGAAGTCAATGCGATTCCTGACAAGTTACTTCAAAGTGGTTTGTTATGGTGAACCTATGATCGCCGATGATTTCGAGAAACTCGTCGATGATGTGTTTCCTGACCTGATGCCCTTCATTTTGGATTTACGTTGTCTTCGTGGCATCCGTAAGCCCAAGCCTGTCACCGTCATGGTTAATTTTCATGATTATTCCGTGCACCTTGATGCCGTCCTACCCACTGATTGGGTCAGTGTCTTTCACACTGCAGAGCTTGAAGAAAATCGTCGAGGCCTTGCCATCAGGTACTGTCTCGTCTTCGTCTTCACGATTTTATTGTCTTCTTCAGGTCTAATCGAGTCCAGTTAAACTCTGGTTCTGTCATGCCCGAGACCGTCTTCGGTAGACCGTCGGTGGATTATCTTGATGCCAAATTGACTACCATCTTCATGTCGGATAATGGTGATTGGTCCATCGTCAATGACTTCGATGATGCTGCCGCTCCTACTGAAGATAAGCCTGCTCCTCAAGCTATTTCTATGTCCGAGGGTACCGCCTCTTTCATAGACTCAATGGACCATTTGGACGATGGCTCCGAGGACGGCACCGTCTATGAACTTCCAAGCCCTGAAGATCTTCAGGAGCTTTACCGGTGAGTTTTCTTCAAGATTAGTCTATCATTGTAATTTTTCATGAAGATTATTCATCATATGCTTCAGGGTCCGTGCTTGGTTACAGTGCAAGGCTTTTTCACCATACCTTCTTCCAATGGGACCCATTAGCTACCACCTGGGCATCAAGGCTACCGCTGAGTTCTCCATCGAAGGCACTGGCATTTTGTGTCGTGAAGGTATCCCTTCTGGAAAGGTTATTGACCATCCTTGGAACATGATGGATAAGTATTCACAAATGGATCTTCTTTATGAAGTCTTCTATGCTATGGATCCCCTAAAGAACTTGAAGACCATTTTGACTATGGCTCGTGACCCACTTTTCGTGCTTCACGAATTGCTCTTACGTCATGATGATAAGGAATTGGACCATAAATGTTGCATGGCCGTTAAATATCCAGTGTAAGTCACGTGAC
The DNA here is from genome assembly GCA_004367895.1 of Oikopleura longicauda. Taxonomy (NCBI): domain Eukaryota; kingdom Metazoa; phylum Chordata; class Appendicularia; order Copelata; family Oikopleuridae; genus Oikopleura; species Oikopleura longicauda. Next base: position 14,534 of record SCLD01051070.1, on the reverse strand, counting down.
TATCTTCTTAGTTTAATCTTCATTTGGCTCTAAATTGAACCTAATATTTCTTCAGGATTCGTCAGGAAATTGAGTATTCGGACCGTGAAGATATTCGTTATGTGGCTCAACAGAAGAAGATTCATGAAGAAACATTTCAACGCGAAATGTCGGCCTTCATCGATTCATTATAGTAAGTTTGGTTTCATTGATGATTTTTGAATTGAATAAGTTTCTTATGACCTTCATGATTCATTATGCGTCATATTCATGACTAATATTGCTTTTTAGCAAGTGTTGGCAGTGCATGCACCGACACGGAAGAATCCAAGGTCATGACCTTGAGCATCCATGGTCACTTGGCATCTTTTGTCGAGCAATGATCAACATTCGCCGTACCTTCAAGATTGTTCCTGCCAAGGACGGAGTCCCAAGTCACGGGGTCTTCGAAGGTGGCGTCCTTCTTTCCCGTTATAATCGCGGGGAGAAGGGCTTCTGTGTCCACTATGTGGTCGGCCGCGGGTCCAGTGATGCTTCGATGAACTATATCGGTTATCACAAGTGAGTATGATCAGTGTACTTTATGTCTTCAAGATTTTATCTTTTCTTGATTTTTGATTCAATTTTGACCAAAATTATGGTCCTTCATGATGAAGAAGAGTGATAATTAAAAATAATTTTCAGAGGCCGCAAGGCTGTGGAAGGGAGTGCCCTTTCCATGATGATTTCTAGCCCCCCCGCTGGAAGTTTTGGCACCCTCGCGATTGACCCACGTGACATCCATGAATTTGGGTTTTTTACCCTGAAGTCAATCTGTAAGCATATACAGACTCTTGCCTCACCATGCAATTATCCAAAACCAAATGAGGCCGGAAGATTATTGTTTGAGATGCATGAAGATCTTCGTTTGGCGATGCAGATGTATTCGCCCACCCACGCCCGAACTTCAGTGTAAGTAAATTTTCTTGAAGATTCTCTCGCCCAAATCTTCACGATATATTAGTATATAATGACATAATTTTAGAATTCCTCATGTGCAAGAGAATTTTGCGATTTTCTGCAAATCAAATGTCCTCGCATTTTGCAAGGAATGTCGCTTCGATGTGGAGTGTCCTGTAAACAAAAACTGTTTGAGATGCGTGATGATTGTGGCTTATTATGGCAAGCTTCTCAAACAGTTGAGAGCCAAGGATAGCACCATCATGTATCCAACACTGGCACAAGGTGAGCTGTCTTCAGGGATGATAATTTTTATATTATAAATCATGACGGGTCTTTTATTGACTAATGGTTTTCTAGTGTTTGGAAAGAATTTCCGTCAGGAGTTTCTTCGACGATTCTGTGACTACAACTTCGATGCCGAGACCAAAACCGATGAATACTACATCAAGAGTATTCCCTCCAAGACCATTTACGCTGATGCTGTCATCAAGAATATGTCTGATGATGGAAAGATTCCATCATTTTTACTTGAATCTGGATTCATCAGTTATAATTACAAAATGTAATTTGACCGATGATCAAAATTTAATTACTTCATCAAGAATAGTCAGATCATATATTCCACGATCTAGTCATTCATTACCATAAACGAACCCCTACATCTAGCTACCCCATCTCAACTTCAGGCCTCAACTTCATTCTTAATCATCAGGCCATCTCAAAAAACTGCAATCCCTCAAGTTTCAATAAATTAACTCAACACATTCAGTACTTGTAAAAAAGTATTTTATTTTCATGAAGACAGCATTTTTGATTTCTTCGCCTCGAAGACGTATTGAATCTCACTTCTTCTGGACTTCTTCACGTTTCTCAGTTCTCATCTTTTTTGATTCATGATGTGAGTAATGCGTAGGTTATAAATGAGATGACTCATCTATATATTTACTTTCATGACTCATTCCTTGATCAGATGCAAATAATTTCTTCATGTGCTCGCCGATGTCATCGACTGGGGTTATTTCTTCAAGATTGGAGATGATGCCATCAAGCAATTTCACCTGAAAAGGGTGACAGGTGTAGATAGCTGCCTGTCGCACGATTTGAACTTGGGCGAGTATGTCACCGATTCTGTCTTCCATTCTTCGAAGCTCCTCCATCAGGTTCATCATGACCGGCCCATTTCGAAGGTGTCTCTTCAGCTCGCTGTTTTCGTCACGGGTCGCTCTTAAAATACTTGCTGCCATGATGTGGTGTTTTCTAGCATCCAAGTAATCTTCAAGAGAGACGAAAACATTGTCTCTGTCATAGATGGTGTCTGAGTCACGCAGTTCATCAAGAGAAAGTTCCTTGCAGTTCGTCAGCAATTTGGTGTTGGCCCAAATCGCGGATAACATTGAATAAGTTGGTTCCGTTGGCATTCTGAAGATATTTGGATTCATGAAGATCGCTGTCTTTTCAGGGGAATTTTTCTTTTTCAAGAACAGTTAATTCCCTTCCTCATGAATTCGGTCGCCCAAGTGAGCGATGTTATTATTTAATGTGTTTTCACAGTCTTCAAGAATGTCAGATACATGTTCCATAATTTTATGGATCTGCTCTACCGCCGGTGCATCATGTTCGCCTGTCAAAATCAGAATTGACTTGACCAAGTCAAATGAGTATAGGACTTTCGCCTCAATATCATGAAGAATATTAATTTCATCATGCGATTGGGATCCTAGAATTCGCCGATGAATTGCGGTTGCAGTCATATCGAGATTGTCCGATAATGTTTGTAGTATTGGAACGCTGATTTCTTCAAGTTCGACATTCATAACCATTTCTTAATGGGGGGTTACATGAAGACATTACATTGACGGCACAAAGTGACATCTTTAGAAGGAATTTTGAAGAGTCTTTTGTCCTGGATACTTCGCTTTTCACATAAATCTCATCAGGAGTGGAGAAAAATGATATAGTGTTACATAATGTATGTAGCATCCAGTGACCTGATTTTTATTCTTCTTCAAATTCTTCGAAGAGTCTATTGAGGTACATCTTCGGTTCAAGTTCATCAAGCATTGACCCAATCAGAATTAGTGCTTCATTGAATTGGTCTTCGGACATCAAGGCTGACTTGAAGTCTTTATTTATCGCCGTCAAGACATTTGAAATCTCTCTAACACCACCTTCAAGGCCATTTAAGTCATTTATAATGTCCCCTTCAGTTTTGTGTAAAAGAGATTTCATTTTTTGTTTCAGAATCTTCACGGCAACTCTTAAGGAGCGATTTTCCTGATTGAGTTCCGTTAATAGATTCTCAAATCTCTTCGACGTTGTCTTCAAGATTTCACATTCTGTCTTCAGGGAGTTATATCTGATTATTGGGACGACACAGGTGCCTTCCAAGCCCATTCGCTGGTTCTGGTTCAATTCTTCAGGAAACTCTATCAGATGGAAGACATTTTCTGGTGCCACCGGGTTCATGATCGAGTCAGTTCTAATCTGTCTGAATTTTCATCGATTTTAGTATAATTTTGACCTAATTTATTTTTGCCTACGCATGAGGGGATTCTTTAAATAGATAATTAACTTCATGAGGATATAATAATTCGAAATATAACTAAGATTTGAAAATTCAGATTCGTTAAAAGTCTCGAGTTTTCGAGGTAGCTTCTTCACGGTACATTTCTTCATCGAAGAAGGTCATCCTCCATCATCGTGATTTCGGTTGAGGAGAGTGAGTTGTCATTGCACTCACCTTCTTCCATTTCTTCATGTGGAAAACCGAGTTGGGCAATACGTCCATCAAGCGACATCGTGGAACTTGACGGCTTCATTCTAGAGTTTACCTCTCTAGTGATGATTGGTGATGGCGTGGAGAAGCCTTCAGAACTTGAGGAGTCAATTCCTTCAGAGTGTGGACTGAATCGTTGTAGAAACGAGAGATCCGGTCCAGATAATTCACCCTGAAGATTTCTTGATGCTCTTCTTCCTGTCTGGTTCACGTTTGTACTTGGACGCTTCGCGGGCGCTTCAGTATTTTTCGCTTCCATTTGACGAGCTGATTGTATTCGTCTCTTAGAAGCTTGTAGTCTTCGAAGAAAATCAAATGACACGTCAAGGTGTGGTGCATCAAGTGGGTGGCATAAGTCCCTGGCTTGAACTGGTGCAGAAACTCCACCTTTTGGGAACGATTCCATAGCGGAAATCGATTCTTCAAGCTCTTCTGTCATGCTAGAATTCACGTCTCCTGAATAGTCTGTAAATTTCGATATGAAAGCATCTTCAAGTTTTTGTGATTGATTCGATTTTTACCTTTCAATCGGAATCTTACATCCGAGAAGTCGAACTTGAGTTTTGGAAGCCCAGTTGACCCCAAGCCTGGATGTCTGTTCTTCATGAATTGGCAGAAGAATTGCTGCATCACTTCTTCAACTTGAGTGTACAGTTTCGTGAATTTCGTCGAGGCTTTGAACGCAATGAGCATTTCTTCTTCAAGAGTTTCTCTACCCTGGGACGCACGTGCTTGATGGCGAATCAAATTCATCGCGTCCTTGTTCACGTGGTAAAGAGCCGTACTCAGAGCTTGAATCTCCGTGCAAACCTCTTTAACGATCCTCTGATATTTCAGATTTTCATGAAGAAGCTTGCCCGTGACTTGGGCCAATATTTCCGAGCTGGTCGGATCAAGAATGTCCGAGTACACCTCCTTAACCTTTCTGTGAAAAAGGCCTTCAGAATTGACCCTTTTGTCGGCTGTCCCCACAATTGTCTGAAGTGGGTCATGAAGATTGCTGATGTAGCTCAAATTGCTGCACATGCTCGAAGAAATGTCCAGAGTCCAGCTTGTCAACCGGAACATTGAAGAACCATCGAGTCTGTCGGACAGCTTGGACATAATCTTCGAAGAATTAACCACCTTCAAGTAGCCCTTGAGGGATGATCCTCGGTCACTAAAGCAACGATATTTTAGATATCTTTTCATGAAGATGTTTTTAGTTTTGGGAAACATTCAATTTTTGACTTCAGGATTTTCTATGAATATTTTACCTCAAGCGTACACCGATTGGTCCGCAGTACTTGGAGGACGTCGGCATGACAATCGGCGCTCCAGACCATCTGTCGGAGTCCCGAATGACTCTTTCAGCCTTCATGGTTGTGATCATGGATGCGATTAGCTTCAGCTTGCATTGAGGGTCAAACATTGAGTCCCCGAAGACTTCTTCAGATAGCGTCAGAATTCGAAGACTTCTTGGAAGAACCGGCATAAGCGCCTGCTCTGGTTGATCTTCATGAGTGAGAGGAACACCGAAGATGTTGGCACTCTCAGTTAATCTTGACCGCTTGTCGTCAGCAAGAACCACTCCAGCGAGTGCTTTCAGATTCTTGAGGACCATGGTAGTGTTCGAGTTCTGAGCCGAACACCACTTTTGAAGTTCTTCTTGAAGGTCCAGAATTCGAGTCATGGTTGGTTGATGCTAAATATTTTGAGTACAATTATTGCTGATTTTAATAAATTAATTAAAATATCTCATGACGATAACTTTATGCTCACATTTAGGGCCGAGATTGATTTCTCGAGTGTGTCCCTGAAGTCTTCGAGAGTTATTGGTCGCTTCACGGTGGCTTCATTGATTGATTCAATGGCCCTCTGGCATTGAGTTGCGATTAGATGTTGACATCGATTCTTGAAGACGTCTTCAGGTGAGCTGAAGTCGTTGATGAGTTCACCTTGTCTTGGTGTGATGTTGTCATTCATATCAACGAGTTTTCAATCTTAAAGGTATAAATCATGATGATACGCTTATCGGATACTGTTATCATTATTATGATTTCCAGTTTTCTAATTTTCAGCGTAAGCAGATATGGAAGTCGAAGAGGTCGACTCGGTTGTCCACGAAAGCGTGGGTGTAGTCGGCATAGAAGGATACTATATTGAAGTCCGACTGCTTCAGCACATTCAGTAAGTGACGGACTAAGTCCGTGTCTTCGAAGATTGAACGAAATTCTTCGCTTTCGTCTTCAAAGCGAACAAAAATTGAGCGTTGAAGTTCTTCAAGATTGTAGTACATTGAGACGAGAGAGAAAATTTCGAACGTCCCGTCGGTCGGTCCGTTGATGAAGATCGAGGGTTTGAATTTCTTGTATGAATCCAATGTATTATCGAGATATACACTACAGGAGGTCACCACATCATGGTAATGAGGTCCTTGATAATTGAATTCATATGCGAACATCTTGAAGCCTGTTATCCGACTGAAATTCCTCGATCTTATTCCTGAAGCCATATCGCCTGGCAGTGGAGCCATCTCGACAGTCTTGAAGATTGTGTCACTTTAGTTGAGCACTTTTATACTTGAAAACAGAAAAGAAAGAAATTTTTAATAATTTTGTTCTCTTTAAGGCAGTCATGAAGTATCATAGTCACAGCTTCTCTGATTTTAGATGTGTGACTTGAAGATGAGATTTTATAATCTTCAGGGTGACCCGTTTGACCACGTGATGTCCGAAGTTGACCAATAGCCGAGTTTCAATTATGACCATTCCACCGGTGTGGTCAATTTCATGGTGTTCTGACGTCAATAGAAGCATTTAGTTTCATCGATGGGTCGTCTTCGACGCAATTTCACTTCTTCAATTGTAAGAAGATTGACACTCATCTTGAAGAGTGGGTCTCCGCATTGGTCATGCCCTATAGTCATGATAGGGTGGGTCTCTGTAATGAGTCATTCTTGATGATCAGAGAGACGTGAGAGAGTGGGTCTCCGCAGTGAGTCATTTTGTTAGTGAAAGTGACATACGCCCACGCTTGTGATTCAGATAAGAGGTGGGTCTCCGTATCCGACTGGTGGGTCTCCGTCATTATTCATCAAGAGTCAATTTGATTGGACAGATTCAAATATTAGTCATGATGGGACATAAATCATTTTTCATATTTTGAGAAAAGAATACTTTATATTATCTGATGGTTAATCCATGAAGAGCATCCTAAGACTGAAAAAGTGGAAAGTTTTCCATAGAGATATTTTACATGAAGATTTGTATAGAAGGTTCTTTTATTTCGTGAAGTCGAATTTTTCAAAGAGTGAGATTCATCGAAGAATTTATTTATCCAGAAGGTGAAGTTTATCTATGACGGCTTGAAGGTGAGCATTTGTGTGAAGTCCTAGCTTTTCAGCTGTTAGGTAGCGTTCTTCAGGTCTGTTCCAGTTAATGACTGCAACGTCATCGGGCCCGAGATCCTTCAAGTCTTCATCTTTGGTATTATACCATTGACCATCCTTGAAGACCATGACATGTCGATTATACCACTCATGAGCCTTTTTGCTTATTTCTTCAAGACTCACAATTTTCTGTTTGACCAATTCTTTCCTATAACAACTATTTGGGTGACCACATTTTTTGCATAGGAAATTGTTATCTTCTTCATGTTGACACCTTTCTTTGTAAAATGTTTTCGTGAAGTTTGTAGCATGAAGGTCGGTCATAATTTGATATTTGACATTTTGTTTTAGCTTCATGAATTCTTGAATCCATATCGATGGGGCCGTGGTCCTCATCATTGGCTTACTCGTGGATTTATCTTCATTGAGGATCGGTTTAAAGTAGGGATAATTAGCGCCCTCTCTTATGTTTCTCCTGATGCTATTCAGATTATCCGTCATGTGCTTGACGAGTTCTTCGTATTCATGAACTGGACGACCAGTTTTAACAAGTTTTGTGAATCTGGTCATCTTGATGCAACGATGATTGTTTTCAATGGACATCATCCTGTTTCTTTTCATTATTAACCATTGAGGTAGATGATATTGGTCATAGAACGGATACTTAATCCGCATTTCTTGACGCGTTTTCTGAGCTTCTTCGAGGACATTAATTTCTAGCGGGTCTTGAAGATTTCCAGATTTCAATTCATTCATCATGGCTCTCGCAGTCTGTCTGGATAGCACTTTATTTAGAGATTTCTGTATCTCATCATAGTCTTTTAGACACCATGTTTGAATATAAGCTCCTCCATGATTGAATGTACCCACCACGTATGCTTTTGCCAGTGTGGATTGAGTATTTTCATCTCTCACCACATTGCCAAAGGTACTTAGAAGGTATCTGAGGGTGCCTACTTTACTTTTAACAAACTCCACTTGAGGGCGAATGTGTAAAGAGCTTGTCATACGTATGCCAAGCATATTCATGCATTCTTGATGACTAATTTTAACACCATTGTGTTCAATTTCAAGGTCTTCTTCATGTCCGTTAAGATAAAATGTCTTGTCAATATTGAGTTTAATATTCAATCTTTTACAAAAATTATTAAATTCGATTATGGTCTTCAAGATCGATGACTTCATCATTTCACGGTCGATATCGTCCGTTATGAAATTAGCATCATCGGCGAAGCTAAGGCCGATGGCAGTAACTTCTTGATGGGCGTTCGTCATGAGTGTACAAAACATGACTGGTGACATGCACGAGCCTTGAGTGAACCCGCGAGGGGCACACTTAAAGGCTATAGACTTCTTTCCATCAATCTTGACGTGCGTCGAAGATTGAATCAAGAAGCTTTTGATCGTATCAAAAGCCCCATCAGAAATCCTTCCATCAAGTTCCTTCAATATGGCTTCAACATCGGGGCTGCCAAAGGCATTCGATTGATCCGTTTGGATAATCGTAAAAAATTTTTGTTTTCGTCTCGCAATAATTTTCTTCATTTTGGAGACTAACATGCCAATACTATAACCTTTCCTGAAGCCAAATTGATTGTCATGAAGCCATCTTCGAAGTTCGCTTCCATTGTAAAACATTTTCGCCAGACATTTTTCTATGATGTTCACCAGCGCAGATGACACTGTTACAGGCCTCACGTGTTTAAATTCGGTAATAACCGATCTTTTCGGTACTGGGGCACATTTCTGTTCCCTGAAAAGCTTCACGTACCGACCCGTCCTGATGAGTTCGTCCATGCATTTTGCCAGGGTTTCCCAACCATCATCTGTCAAATTCTTCAAGATATTAAGTGTGATTTCATCGGGTGCGAATGCAAAATCACTCCCTTTGCCATCAAGGACCATCTTTTTTAGGTTAGAAAAGTACTCAGTAGAATTATGAATGAGCCTAGAAAACTGAAATAGATCACTTTCATGAGGACAAGGCGTCATAGTCTTTTTTGAAGGACTTCTGTTCCCCCGGTTTATTAACTTCATCTTCAGGGGTTCATAATTCCATGATAAGTTCTTGAAGAACTTACTTGTGCCGTTCTTAGTAAGAAAATCCGGAAATGTGGTTTTATCATTCTTGAAGATTTTTAGCGTGGTCCAAATATCTTTGGCATTGTAAAGTCTTCCAAGTTTTCTTTCCCAGAGTTTACGTTTCGCGATTTGTTTCTGCCTCGTGATTTTCCGATTTAGATTTCTTAGATGCTTGAATTTACTAGAATAATAACCTCCAAGACCATGAATGTTGTTATTTTTCATGTAGGTTTGACGTTCAGCTTTTAAAGAACGTAATGTAGCACAAAAATTTAGCGTTCTTGAGGTCAACCCAATTTTCCTTGTGGTTATCGCAAGCTTAGATTTAGATATCTCAATCATTTTATGAAATATCTCTTCAGGATTCGGGTTTTCATTCATTGAAGGTTTTAGGCATTCATTGAATTCTTTGGCAATTTTGTCTGTTTTACTCATTTCATGATGATTCGTTCTTTGAAGTTTTGGTTTATACGTGATCAACTTTTCAGTTTCTGTCTTGATGGGTTCTGCTAGGACTACAAACCAGATTTTATGATCTGATAAAAGGCTGGTTTCACTTGGATCAGCGCACTTTACATCGAGGATCATTTTTCTGTTGTTTGTTGCAATAACATCGATGCAGGTCTCTGTCCCCAGAGGTGATTTGTAAGTCATTTCGTCCTTCAAGAGATTCGGCCAACACGTTTCAAAGTTTTCTTTGAAGTAAATACGGCCAAGTTTATCGATTTTCTTGGGCCAGTCTGCTATTGGATAATCTTTTGGGTCGTGAAGATGTACATTTAGGTCACCAAATAATATTTGGTTTTCATTTTTCATGATTTTCTTGATGCGATCATTCATCCATGCGAGAAACCTGTACTGGTTGTGGCCTTCTTCATGATACCCAATTTTCTTCGTTTGGAATATCTTGTTGTTGTAAAAGTGATTCGGTCGGTTATTAGCCGTCCAGGTTGGACTTCTATAGAAACACGATATTCCAAACTTGAATTTGTCACCAAAGGTGATGTGGGTTTCATTGACGAGACTTTTATGAACTTTTACAAGTCCTTCAAGATCTTTTCTCACTAGGATCATTGTGTTTTTCTTTTTGAGTTCTTTGTGTGTATACATGATGAATTTATCCTTCGGATATTGACAAGGTAACTTGTCAGTCCATTGAAGTTCGCACATAACCCAAATGTGAACATCTGTCCATTTCGGATCTTCGATGATTTCATGAAGAATATTTCGATCGTGATCGTTAACTTTCGGAGTCGGTACATTGGCATAGCCTATCTTCAGGTAATCTTCACCGTGAATATTCTGTCTGGATTTTATTTCTTCATTTTCAGCTTCATTGAAGTCTGCATCAGCTCTAGGCGATCTTGAAAGGTAAATTGGTTCACCATTGTACCAATGATGATACGGGATATCCTCATCTGATTCTTCATGGGCTTCACAGTTGATGATTTGATCTGGGTCCAGAGCCTCGGCTTCAGGTTCTTCATGAATGACCGGCATTCTCGGATTTTCAATTTCTTCGACAGAGGTCATACTTTTTGAATGACATTTCTTTGATGAATTATTAAATCTCCTTTTCTTCTTTGAATCCCGAAATTGTATCAGATTATCCAATTCTTCATGTATTCTATATTTCCTTCCACATTGGAGAATATGCCTTGATGCCCACTTGACTTTCTTCCAGATTAGTTTTTTGGAGTTCTTCAAAGCGTTTTCTTCATGTATGTCGGTAGGCAGAGCATTTAGATTTAACATTTTATTTGCTTCATGAAGATCAGGTCTACCAGCCTGATTCAAGTCATCACATTCTATTATATCTTCCTGAAGAAGATTATCGCCTTCTTTATATGATGGTGAGTTTGAATAGCCTTTTAGCCACTCTAACTGCTCCTTCAAGATTTCTTCACCACAAACCTCATTTATTATACCGTAAAATCCCTGGTATATTTTCATGAAGTCAATGAATTTCTTTACCATCCATGAAGTCCATTCTTCAATGGGTATTACTTCACCCGAGGACTTTTTATATCTTGGAAGGCTGAACTTGTCCACGCTAAATAATCTCGTTTTGCCATGATGGATAAATGACACTGGTTTTGGGATATTTACTATAAAATTTATTAAATTTGATATAACAGCTTCAAGATTGAAGTTTTCAATGTTTCTTCTAGGAAGAAAGAGCGCCATACTTCTTCTTGATGCAGTGATAATAATAATTCTTAGGTGGCTTTTTATTTCATGGATGAGAATCGATTTTATGGCTGACTCATAGACAGGGCCTGTAATTCTAAAAAGTTCTTTTAGTCTCATTGATTTCATCAATTTGTATTTCAGTACCTTGATGCTGGATTGATTCTTGACTCGTGAATTCAGGTTGACTGCTTTTTCGACTTCTTCGAGCTGCTCTCTCGGTTCTAAAATAAAACTTGAAGAATTAGTTCTTAATTGAATTTCTTGAATAATTTTGGCAATTTGGTACCTTTGGCTTGACCTGTCACTATGGTCATCTTCACGAGTTTTATCATTTTGATCCTTCATGGCTTCTGGTGTGAGCATCTGGTTCGACTTCTTCGATTTGGGAGGCTTCGGGGCTGTTTTCCGGAGTTTTCTCTTCCCGGCAGAGCTCGCTGGAGTCTTCTGTGACGTCTTCGAAGAATTAGAAGGTGTATCTGAAGCCCTCGAATCAGCTCTCTTCACCTTCTTTACCGACTTCCTGGCTTTCGATTCTTTGACTTTTGGCCGTTCTTGGACGAGAAGCCGCGGTCTGGGCATTGTGTCACTTCTTTGAGGTGTTTCATCTGCCTGTATTGAAGATTCTTCAGGCACACCCACTGCGTCAAGATCAGTCGTAGGCGTACTTGTTACAGCCCGACCATCTTCACTTACAAGTGATCTTCTTGAAGCCCGTAATTCAGAGTGAAATTGAAGGTTTCCCTCTTCACCCGAAACGTTAGATAGCCAGCTTGAAGAGTTGGATTTTCGAAGATTTTTGGAGGAGAGATTTGAAGAAACCGAGCTGCTTCGAAGCATTTTGTTGATGATACGAGCCTTACGAGGGTCGAGTACTTCACTTTGACCGTCTTCCTTGTGCCAGATCATGGATCTGGAGATTTCTTGAGGCGATTCAACGGGTGACCCTGGGTCATTTTGGTCTTCATAGGTCGTTTCTTCTTCCGAAGTTTCTTCGACGTCTTCAGGTTGAGGATCTTTTTCGTTCCTTCCAGTTGGAATATCTTTTCCCTCTTCATCAAGTTCTTTGATTTGTGATATAATAATCGATTTATAGCTAATGTCCTTCAAGTAACTATCTGATATCGATGAGTTATTTATATCATTTCCTGGGGTGACGTAGTTTGATTCTCCGAGACTCTTCTGGTGTGAAGCATCTTCACCATTTCCTTGAAGATGGTTTGACTTTGATGAGGGTCCGCTGATGTCATTGGATGGATTTTGATTTGGTGGCGCCATTGAGCCATTATTTGATGGCTTATTCATCATGTTGATATTTTGGTTTCCCAAATTGGGATTAGCCAAACCATGACTCGCGAGTGTTTGAGTCATTTGTTGGATTTGATGTTGGCTTCTCATCAAGGCGGACTGCTGTTCTTGCATGTTTCTGACCATCGAAAGTTCACGCCACATCGCGACCATTTTCTGACTTTGGTCACCTTTTGGCATGTTCAAATTATTCCTGAAGATACGGTCTTTTTCAAGTCGGTCTTCATTTTTCCATCGTTGTGCCCAGAGCGTTAATGATTCGCTGGATAGATATCCTTCTAATGGATAATCCTTCATCGATGGCTTCGAGAGATTCGTCATGTTGGCTCTTTGTCTCATTCGCACCCAGAGGCTCATATTGTACATTTCTTTTTCCATCCATTTGGAATTATGATCCTCGACGATCGAATCTAGGATGTCCTGACACGGCCAGTCAGCATTGTATACACCCCTGTATTTTTCAAGAGTGTTGCCATGTTCATCGACGTCACCAGGCATATCAGTGATCAGGATCGCTGATTGCAGATGGGGCCATTGACGAAAGTGGTACAAGCTGTCATGTTTTGAAATCATGGCACCATATATTCTTAGAAAGAGCAGTAAATGCTGACGGTACATGAAGATAATCGGAAATACCGATTTCTGGTTGTATCTATCATAGTAGATCATGCCTTCAGCTCCAATTGAGATCATAGCTTTTCTCAGCTTTTGCATTCCGCCATCACCTGATCCAACATCGACGAGAATTGAGTTGACTGATCTAACCGCACGTGGCATACGTAACGGTTCTTCAGGAAGCTTGCCATTTCCGTCCAAACGAAGATCTTGAAGTTTATCACCTTTAAGGGTTATGATTATAATATTATTATCTTCAGGTTTATCAGAATTGCGCTTATAAACTCTGAAACCCGTGCCTACAATGTTAATTTCAGCAATAAATGGTGATATTTGGTCACTTATTTGAAGTGAAAATACCGGGTCGCACAATTCTACCTCGACGGCGTGGTCTAGAGAGACTTTTTTCTCCCAGTAGTAGGCCATGATGCTGTCAGCTTTGTTTGAAGCTGTAAGTTGAAGTCTTCGACGGTTTTTCGTTGAAAGTTTCTCTATATCTCGAGTTCTTCGATGGATAGATTGGTTAATTATATTATTCTTTTTCTTGCCTTCGGCTATATTAACCTCTATCCAGTCCTTGATGAGATATTTCTCATAATTGTGAAGTTTTTCTTTGAAGAATTTCCATGCTGGAACATTACGAAAGTCATTCATGTTTATTATGTTTCTGGATTTCATTTTCCACGATGAAGAATCTTCATTGAAGTTTGATTCATATTCGAATTCGAGTAATTTTTCTTCATTTTCGATTTCTTTTCCCGTAAGGGTTAAATTGGTCCTCTTCTTCATGGATGAATGATTTCTTTTCTGACTTTTTTCGTAATAATTCTTCGTAAAATCTTCATTTTTCTTCACGGATTTCTTCATAGTTGTCTTCGTTTTGTCTTCTGCTTTATATTGATATTTTTCTTTTCATTCTTCGAGGCCTATTTCGGCCGTTATCTTCAAATAATTGAAAATAAATAAAAGCTCCGTGTCGTTTTGACGCCGAAGCCCATAAAGATTGTTACGTAGACTGTGCCCTCTGGGACATAAATGTTTGTTTAAAGTTCTGCAGCACCCAATTCCTTTTCCTCTCCTTTTCAAAACATTTCTTTCCAAGAGGGTAAAAATAAAGTCATCATAAAATCTGGCCATTAAAGTCTTTAATATGTCACATTTTATATGTGTACTGTGCGTACTTCGAAGCGTAATCTAATTTTTTAATCGGCTCAATCTTATAATCTAAGCCAGACAAATCTTCAAATGGTTGTCATTTATAACTATTTACTT
>SCLD01050961.1:0-16373 GCA_004367895.1 Oikopleura longicauda | reverse complement strand
TTCGAATTTTTACTCGGACTAAAACTTGAGATTTTTGCCGAGTAACTCGAACTCCATTTTTACCTGGGTTCAAGGCCGAAATATTTGCCCCGTAAGCAATCATATTGTTCAAAATTGTGCAAAATTCATGCTACTCGAACGTTTATGCATCTGGTAAAAAAGTGGCTCGTGATTTTTAACAATTATCCATGCTAGTTATAAAAGCTTATACCAGCTAACATATCCGACGGAATAAAATATCATATTCCGTTATAATTTATAACATATAAATGATATTGTCAAATTATTCTAAAACATATTTAAGATGAGCTGAGGGAGCTGCAGCAGTGGCATCAATGGTTTCTGGTTGAGGAAAAACTTAAAATGATGAAAGCAATGGATGCGTTGAGAATCTAGAGACTCAGAATGCTGAATGTTGTTCAAAAATTCACGAAGCCCAGATGCAATTAGAACACTTTCGAAAAAGTTCAAGAAAAGAGTCGAATGATTTGAAACGGGAAATTAAAGTTTCAAAAATAAAAATTGAGGCCGAATTAAAGGTAAAAATTTGGCAGGCAAATCTGAATTTTCAAATTGTTTTCAGGTTAAGGAAGAACAACTGAAAAAAATTGAAGCAGAAAATGCCGAAATTTTTGAATATCTTGATAGCCAGCTCCAAATTATCGCGTCCGATAAAGGATCGATTAAACTTACCAAGGGCTAAACAACTTCAGTCATTATATGGACCATATTATTTTACTTTTACAACGACCACTGTCACTATGTTCACATTCCATTCTACTTTCATTCCTTATTCTACAGTTGACTTTAGACTAAAGTCTTTAGTAAAATGAATTTGGAACCTGCGGTGTTTTTTTAATGAAGGACCTTTTTGTATTTTTGACCGTCATCTAGTCACCTCGATTATACCGGAAATGAACTCCTGAGATGATGGGAACCATTTTGATACCCATAAAGCCTTATATAATATAAGTTATATTAGTGTATAAAAAGGACTTCGGCATTCCCAGGTTGATCACGTTATCGGATATAATCGGATTCTGAAAGTCCCAGTTCAGCCTCAAACAAATTTTCCATTGTTTACGATGAAAAAAGAATAAGGTCGATATCTAATACCAGTTTCGTTAAAAAAAAATTACAAAACGGTCCTTCATTTAAAAAAGGCCACCTGTGTTAATTCCTACTGATAACGTTCCAAATTCATATTGACTTCAGATCTCACCTGTAGTGTTCACAAATTGAAAACTAGCAAAAATCAAAAGTTACAAAAAATTCACTTTTTAGAATGGCAAGAGGGCAACAGAAAATACAGTCTCAACAAAAGAATGCTGAAAGGCAGGCCAAACTGAAGAAGGCAGCAAAAGGTGACAATAAAAGCAGCTCTCGTTATTATTTGTCCGGTATGTAATTTTTCGAGACTATTATCTTTTTTGGCTGACCTGACATTTTTCGAACATCGACCCACCATTGACATGATATTTTTAGATTTGTAGAGCGCAGATAGGTGATCCAAAAACGTACAGACAGCACTTCGACGCAAAACATCCAAAACTTCCCTACCCAGAAGATTTGAAGCAATTCATTGCCGAAGGAAAATGCTAAACTCGAAAACTCAATATCCTGCAAAAAAATCCCTCTTTTTGTCATTACTCACACGGACTGGTTATCGTTATATCCTCAACCTCGGTCAATTGTACCAGTCCAAAATGAGTATTGTGCTCATCCTAATTGTCTCTACTAAGAGTAATTTAGTAATAATGCTCATGCTAGGAATAAATTCAATATAGAATTATGATTTTTAGATTTATGAATTCGCAGAATGCAAAAAGGGCTCGTGGACCTGAGGAAATCATATTTCTTGATCTAAATGGAGCGAAAGATGATCCGTTTGGTTTTTCTCAAACGATGAGAGAGTCAAAATATCTAAAAGTTAGAAAAGAAGACTGTACAGACATTTCGGATTTAGGTCCAGATCTTCCAAACGGAAATATCAATTGGGATTGTTCGTGTATGGGATCCCAACCATTTGGACCCTGTGGGAAAAGTTTCCAAAATTCTCGGACAATTTATCTGGGATAAATAATTATTCGCGATAGATGTGTCGATACCAGTAGGAAACTCAAGTAGAGAGGCCTACAGAACAATAATGCAGTGCATGCGAGACCATGAAAATGAAAGGAATACGTTTTAGAACATAAGTTGGGGAAGCATAAACGCTAGCAGGCCAGTCTCGTGAACCAGTTTGAATCTAGATGTGAAATAAAATTATGGGTAATTCATTGGGAATCTTGTTCGGTACTTTAATTATAAAGTAATTTCGTGAGATTTGTATGCCTCAAATCCTTGTGATTGAAAAACATATTCCATGAATTTGACCTTTGTTCTTCAATCGATATCTAATTGGTCTGATGTAAATCGTAGCATGTGATTCAAAGACTCTGATCTTGAACGTTTATAAGGGAAGAAATTCAAGTTGAAAAATGTGGCTTATTTCGTATGGCATGGCAATCTTGTATGGAAGATCACTGGCAAAAGTACTATCCCATTGCTGCTACTCGCAAACAAAGAAGTCAAAAAGACAAGAATTAATTTTAAAATTGAATTATGATTTTTAGATTGATCGTTTAGTTTGAATCGGAGCCGACGGAAAATGACCGATTTCAAACCGATTGGTTCAAAACAGATTCGAAAACAGACTTTTGGAGAGTGTTCAGGAAATTGGTCATTTCTCGATTTCTCTCTTTTCCCACGGTTTTACTCTGCAGTTTTGCGAAAGGGAAAAAGTCTCCATCAGTGATGCCCTCTGCACGCCCACACACTTTTCACGTGATACTCTGTTTATCTTTTCAATAGGCATAAAGAGAAAAATAAAGAAAGCAAAAATGACCGATGACTAATAGGCGACATACTACAGAAGGGAGATTTAGTATCTCTGGCACCATCTACTGGTTTGATATGTGTTACGAGCAGAGAAAATCAAATTTCTGGAAACCGACCAAATTTTTCAATTCTTCATCCAAATGGGAAACTGATTTCATCGATCAAATGGAACTCGGCTCAAATAATTTGCCTTTTTTGGGCTTCAGACAGAGAAATTATAAATGTCATAACAGAAAATGGAAAACTCTTACAGGTGAGAAAGGGAAAAAATATCCAAAGGGAAATATTACTTATCTTTTAATTCTTATTTTCACCCAATGTTTTCAGTTTGATATAAATTGTCAGCTGACACGACAATTGACAATATGTAGCGAAGAGATTCTGGAGGGCAAATCATTTGTTCACAGAGATACGGGTGAGTTAAAAATAAAGTTTTTGGCATTGAGGGATTGACATTTATAGGATTTTATTTTAACCTTTAGGACGGCACTGCGTGGTTTATTTGACCACAACATGCAGATTCTCATTTATGGCCGATTGTGATGATCCAAACAGAATTATTGAGCTGGGTCAATTACAAACTGATAATTTACCCGATTGTTGGACAATCACTTACCAAAATGAGTCACTTGCACTGGTTGCATTTTTTGGTTCGCTTTATATGACTCGAAAATTGGAGACGGGTTATCATCAAACGACAAATCAGCCGGCAGAGAATCTGAGATTATCAAAAAACTTCAATTGTATCACGGTTCTTACTTCATCATTGGATGGCAGGTATATTGCGGCTTCAACAGATTCCGGAATTCATGCTATCGTTGAGACTGGTACCATGGGACCCATTGCTGAAATGAATACAGCGCAGGCGAAGATAACACAACCTCCTCTTCAAGTTGAATTCATTTCCTTTCGAGATGATCCAATTGTTGCACTCCTATGGCATCATATGCTTTTGATATTTGACAAGGCAAAACATTGGGTCAAGTATGATATTGATCAAGTTACATCAATTCATTCTGAGATTGACGGAATAAGAATTCTAAATGGTCTGACACATGATTTTTTGTCCATGGTTGACAACTCGACAGCAGCTGTTTACTCTCCTGGTGCACCAGGCAACCTTCTAGTAGATAGTTTTCATTTATTTCAACAAGAAGATGAACGAGCTGAAGAAATTATCTCAAGTAAGTTGATGATTATCGATAAGAAATAATTACTTATTTTCTAATTTAGCTCTGCGTGATTCCAATTCTGCGAATGGTGCCCTTTTACCGGTCGCTGTTGGCCAATGTACCTTGGCAGCCACCGCTGAGCTTGATATTTTGAAGCAGAAAGAATTCCTTTCGTCAGCTTCGTTTGGGAAGACTCTGACTGATGAGGTCGACTATAAACTTTTCAGTCGAACCAATAGGATTCTTCGAGTTCTAAACCACCTGCGCAATCATTCTTCCATATTTATCACTTACACTCAATTTGTCAAAATTGGTCCTTTTGGTGTGATAGATCGTTTATTGGCTAGAAATGAACATAAACTGAGCTGGCATATTGCTAATCATCTCCAGCTTGTTGAAGATCAGCCGAATGTCAAAGAAAAAATATTTTCAAGTTGGGCACAGTCAATTGTTAGAAATATGGACGAGAATGATGATAATGAGCAGATAACTTCCAGAATTCGTCACCGAACTGCTGAATTAGATGTCAATGTAAACTTTATTGAAATAGCTCAGCAAGCAGCTGAAATGGGTAACGTCAACCTGGCCTATAAATTGATTGACTGTGAGGCAAGACATAAGCCGAGAGTCGAACTTTTGTTGAAAATTGACTCGACTGGGGAAAAAGCTCTTCAATGTGCGCTAGAATCACACGATCCAGACCTTATTTATTTGTCACTACTACATGTTCATTCTGTGTCCTCGGCCGATGACTATCAAAAAATTTTGAAAAAGTATCCCAAAGCAGCTAACCAGTACGCCATCTACTGCCGAGAAAATAATAGAAAAGTGGTCGGTCAATTCAAGTCAAAGCGCGACGAATCCTTCTACTTGGCCACAGTTCAACTCAAAAATGCAGAAAAATCACGTGATGATGATGAGTGTATGGAATCACTAAATGATGCTAGTAAAACGTTCAAACTAAATAACGATTTCCAATCTCAATTTGCTCATCGTATGATTGAAACTCAAAAGAACTTCATTCAAAAATGCGCCGAGTTCTCGATTCCCGCTGGTGATGCAAACTCAGTGAAGACAGCCTTGAAGTATCTTCTGACACAAGGAGAATATCAAAAGGCTGAACAGCTCAAACGAGAGATGAAGTTCAATGATATTCATTTCTTCAGACTTCGTTTGTTTGCCCTTGGTCGAGCTGGTGATTTTCCTGAAATTGAGAAAACTGCAAAAAATAGAAAGTCGCCAATCGGTCTCGAGTTTTTCATAAAAGTGTGTATGGAAAATGGTCGTGCCGATGAAGCAGAAAAATATCTATCGAAAATGACTGGAAAAAATCGAGTTCATGGTTTACTTGAAATGAAACGGTATATCGATGCCGCAGATGTTGCTAATTCCATGGGCGATATTGATCTCGTTGAAAAGGAAAATGTCAGAATCAGAGCCACTGGTTTGGTTAGGATCATTTCGTTTAGTTTGGATTATTTTGACATCCAGAAAAGTGTTATAATATTGCACAACAAACTGATATTGCCGCTGCCAATGAGATCAGTTCAAGATATGCCTAGACATTCTAGTTTTCTTATGTTCATGTCCACATTTCTTCAATATTCTAAATTGTTCACCTCCATAGATTTTCTAATAATAGTTTTTTTATTTAGACCAGGTCGGATATGAATCCAGCAAAATTGGCATCACTTCAGGCAATGTCCGCCAATGTTAGAATTGGTGGCAAAGGTACTGCCAGAAGAAAGAAGAAAATTGTTCACAAAGCTTCCAACACCGACGATAAGAAACTTCAATCTCAATTGAAAAAGCTCTCAATCAATCCTATTCCAGGAATCGAGGAAGTCAATATGTTCAAGGACGATGGCTCCGTCATCCACTTCACAAGCCCAAAGGTAACTGATCACCTGATTTTTAGAAACCAAAAAATAATTTCAATATATTATTAGGTCCAAGCTTCCCCACAAGCCAACACCTTCGCCATTTCTGGACAAGCCGAAACTAAGCAGGTTTCCGAAATGCTCCCATCTATTGTTAATCAATTGGGCCCAGAAGGTTTCGCTTCATTGAGAAAGTTGGCCATGGAAAAGGTGCCAGCTGCCAAGGATGACGATGTTCCAGAATTGGAAGGTGATTTTGAGGAAGCATCAAAACAAGAAGAGGAACAATCAAAAGCTGTAAGTATTATAAATTTAAGAAAAAATTCAAAATGATAACATTTATATTTTAGGCTGCCGAGTAAGAAACTGTGAACTGGATAAGGGAACGTCGTTTTAGTTAGGTTGAAATTACTCCCCTACGGATACTTTCCGCATCAATTCTCCGCCTGAGATCATCATTTTACCCCGACTACCTTTTTTATTATTTCTTATTACCCCAATATTAGAGTACTGAGCGCCAACTTTCTGTGAAAATAAACTTCAAATAAAATATAAAAATGAAGAATGACTCTCGGGCAATTGCAAAACGACCAAAAGACTTGAGAGATTGGACTCTAACATCTATTTGACTGTATCCACCATAAAATAAAGCTGGTTTTCACCGTCAAATAAAGCTCAAATAAAAATAATTCGTTGTTGTAGAGTTCAAATTTTGAACTGGTTGACACTGCCTAGGGCCGGGTAATGTTCACCAAGGGTGTTTTATAAAGAAAATATTATTCAGAAGGATGAATTCCCCAGCGGGGTCTGACTCGGACACAAATGAGGATTTTAATTTCCCCGATTCTACTGGCTCTGAAATGAGTGATCAAAACGTCAGACAACAGCAGGTGAGTGATGGTATTGAATCAGTACTGGAGGGAGAATTCGTCATTCAGCAGCGACTGCAGGCCCTATTAGAGGCTGCTGGTATCAATACGCGAGGTGTTGATGGTGCTTTGCTTTCAAATCCATCGGTATTAGATCATCTTTCATCATCGGTGAATAAAGCATTAATGGATGCCAAACGAGCGATGAATAATGTCAACCTTGAACACGATCTTCAACCACCACCATTCACTTTTAGCGAATCTATGCCCTCAATATCATCAATTTCTGTTGGTGATTCAAGTTATGAAACACTTCGGAATTGTCTCTGTGATTTATCAGAGGATGATCATTCAGAGTATCTTACTCAAGCTTGTTCTCATGGATACTATGAGCTTGTTTTTGTACTCATCAATTTAGATCATCACCTCCCTGACCGGAAAGCAGATGAGCTCATTCGGAAAATTCACAACCAGTTTCAGGAAATGTTCAAAATATTTTCATCTGAAGGATAATTTTGGTTGAAGGACGGTTCACTTTACAAAATAGCCTAGTCGTAAAATATCCTAGGCTTCCATAAAACTTTTGATCACAAAATAAAGAACATTATGGTTTCTAAATTGTCCATGACAGCTGATGATCGCAATGGGAATAAAGGTGAAATGACTCCCCTTATGGAGGCAGCCTATAATGGTTTCACCGATATCGTAACTCTCCTTATTGATAATAATCATGATATCAATAAAAAAAGCTCCACGGGTAATACCGCGCTAATGTATGCTTGCTGTGGTGGATTTGAGCACATTGTTCACAACTTGCTCTGTGCTGGTGCCAATACCGAAATCTTCAATGAGAATGGACATACTCCACTAATGGAAGCCGCCTCTGGTGGTCATGTAAACTGTGCCAAACTTCTTGTTCATCATGGTGCTGAGATAAATTGTGCTTCGAATGAGTTCAAAGAATCTGCTCTTACATTAGCCTGCTACAAAGGTAAGTTCAAATAAAAAAAATATGAATCAAAGAAGCCCACTGTTTAGGAAACTATGACATGGTAGACTTCCTTTTATCGGCAGGAGCAGATCGTGAACATAAAACCGATGAGATGCATACGGCTCTGATGGAAGCTAGTATGGATGGTCACACTGAAGTTGCTCGTCTTTTACTTGATTCTGGCTGTAATGTCAATATGCCTCAAGATTCATTCGAATCCCCGCTCACATTAGCAGCTTGTGGTGGTCATTTTGACCTTGCCAAGTTACTTATTGAACGTGGCGCCAATTTAGAAGAAGTTAATGACGAAGGTTACACCGCTTTGATGGAAGCAGCTCGTGAAGGTCACGAAAAAGTTGTAAAAGTCTTGATCGAAGCTGGTGCCGATGTAAACCAACAAACGGAAGAAACGCAGGAGACTGCCCTAACTTTAGCTTGTTGTGCCGGTTTTATTGATGTGGCGACCTTATTGATCAATGCAAATGCTGATATCGAAAAGGGTGCGTCTACCCCCCTCATGGAAGCAGCACAAGAAGGTTATGAAAAACTCGTCGATTATTTGATCGAATCAGGTGCCAAAGTCACCACCGTGGCGACCAATGGCGATACTGCACTCGATTTGGCTGCCGAAAATGGACATACAAAGATTTGTAGTGCCCTTCTCAAAGCTGGTGCGAATTTAGAACATCTCTCCGAAGGTGGTCGAACATGTTTGATGCGTGCAGCCCGCCAAGGTCACGAGGAAACCGTCGAGTATCTGATTGGTGCTGGTGCTGATCTCAACAAGTATTCCGAAAATAAAGAACATACGGTCCTGTCTTTTGCATGTCACTCTGGACATCTCCAAGTGGTGAAATTACTTCTCCAAAACGGAGCTGATCCTAATGCAACTTTGAAAGATGGTTCAACAATGTTGATAGAAGCTGCCAAGGGAGGACACACAGCTGTTGTGACTCTTTTGCTCGATTACTCAAAATATCCGAATATTATCGCAAGAGATGTTCCAATCGATCCACCCACTGTATTGGCCAATCATCATCCGGGAGGTCTCATGTTAGATCCAAACTTACCCGTGACAAACTTTCCTGTTCCGTTGCTTGATCCGACTCAAATGCAGGCACCAGTTCCACACGGCCATGTTCAGACATTGGATCAGCTGGCAACTGATGCTAGAGAGGCTCAGATTCGGCTTGAAGCTTTGGAACTTAAGATCAAGAATGCATTTGAATCGAAACAAATAAGTGAAGATCCAATGGCTACACCTGGTGATGGTGATACTCATTTGACCAATGAGATTGCTCAAATTCAAAAAGAAAAGAAGCACAAGCAGGAGCTGATGAATCAATTGCAAAAGGTTGAGCAAGAAATTCATTTGAAAATGGTTCAAAAAGTGAAAGAATCGATTGATCGCGTTGAGCCAACTAGTGGCGAAATTGTTGACGATGTTGGTCGATATACCGATCCATGTAATCCAACTTTTCCTTATGCATATGATCCAAATACAACTATTGACGATTCAAAATGTGCGATACAGGTAAAACCATAATTGCTGACGATGGTCCCCTTAAAAACGCTATATTTAGGGCATGCTTGGTTACAACGGTGGAACTGAAATTGACGGAACGATAATAAATAATACGAGAAAAGAATGGGGTTTTACACCAGCTGAGTTTCAAGAAATAATGAAGCATATTCAAGTTCTTGGACCGGCAATTCAAAAGGTATTATTTTCTTTCTATCCTTTTGAATTCTAAGCAATTTAGGCCATCCAGAGGCATTTGAATCAAGATAGACCGCATCAAGACGATCCGATACATGGACAGGGCATCCCGAACGATGTCCCATTGATGCAAACGACCGTTCAAGAAGAACTTGTTGATGAACCAAGAGAAATTCCAATCGGAAATCCATCTGAAGTTCGTAGTAAGTGAATTTTCTCTTGATTTTATCTCAATTTATGGTCTTTCAGTTAAAATAAAAGAGGAAAAAGTTCAAGTGAAGGAAGAGATTAATTCACAAGAAGTTCCACGAGATGACGTTCCCGTTTATTTCGATAATATCAATGATAAAACCGAATCAAATCACGATACACCACTCACATTGGCTTGTCAAGGTGGTCACACGGAGCTTGTTCAATTACTGGTATCACGTGGTGCTGAATTGGAGCATCGCGATAAGAAAGGATTTACTCCGCTTATTCTTGCCGCTACTGGTGGTCATGCCGAGATATCCGAAATTCTCTTAGATGCCGGTGCCCAAATCGAAGCTCAATCGGATCGTACAAAAGATACTCCGTTATCTTTAGCATGCTCTGGTGGCAAAAAAGAAGTCGTTGAACTTTTGCTGAGCAGAGGGGCAAAGAAGGAGCATCGAAATGTTTCTGATTACACACCACTCTCTTTAGCGGCATCTGGTGGCTATATCGATATTATTAAAATTCTTTTGGACGCTGGGGCTGAGATCAACTCAAGAACAGCTTCAAAACTCGGTATTTCTCCTTTGATGTTGGCTGCTATGAATGGTCATCTGGATGCGGTTGTGCTTTTATTGGACAGGGGTGCTGATATAAATGCACAAATCGAGACCAATAAGAACACCGCACTCACTTTGGCATGTTTTCAAGGTCGCTCCGAAGTTGTTGCAACTCTTCTTGATCGTCGTGCGAATGTCGAGCATCGTGCAAAAACCGGATTAACACCTTTAATGGAAGCGGCATCAGGTGGATATGTTGATGTTGGACGTGTTCTTCTCGAAAAAGGCGCCGATGTGAATGCACCACCTGTACCATCATCACGTGATACTGCACTTACAATTGCCTCGGACAAAGGTCACAAAATGTTTGTTGAACTTGTTCTTAATTGGGGTGCTCAAGTCGATACAAAGAATAAAAAAGGAAATACACCGATTTGGCTCAGTTGTAATTCTGGTCATTTAGACGTTCTACAAAAATTGATCGAATTCAGAGGCGATCCCACAATTCCGGATGCTAGGAACTGTTCCCCTCTTATGGCAGCCTTTAAAAAAGGTTTGTAATGTATAATTTATATGGTATAAATTCATATCTTATTCTAGGTCACGTCAAAGTGGTGAAATATTTGGTGAAAAAAGTGACTCAATTCCCCTCGGATCAAGAATGCTATCATTATATCCAGTCAATAAAAGACAAAGATCCAGAACTTCGAATGAGATGTGCTCAATGTGTTGAAACTATAATAACGGCAAAGGAGCGACAAGAGAAAAAAGCAAACGAACACGCGGACGAACTTCTCAGAGAGATCGAAGAAGAAAAAATAAATCTTCGAAACAAAAAAAAGTCAAAAACAAAACAGAAAAAGAAAACCAAACCTGAAAATGAGTCCGGAGAGATTGAACCAGGAACAGAACCAGAACCATCGGTACCTGTTGTTCCGGAACCCGAAATAAAGACACCTCAAACGAAAAATCGTAAGAATAAGAAAACGAATCGACTTGAGGAATCGACGAATGAGAGTAAAAAGCCCGATAATTCAACTAGTCCGACATCTTTTGCATGTGAACCTTTGCGTGTTCCAGTTATAGACGATGAGGATCCAGCTGATAAGGCGCTTAGAGCTCAAATGGAACAAGTAAAATTGGAGAGACATGTGGAACCTACAAGTATAGCTGCCAAAAGAACTGCGAAAGATGCGAAAAGAAAAGAAAAAGAAACCAAACGAAATAGCAAGACGCCAAATGAAACTCTAGAATTTGTCAATTCTAATATCCCGACTAATTTACCACTGGATGGTGCTCTGACACATGCGGCGGCTCAAGTGATCACACAGGAAGAGCAACCTGACTGGAATGTTGTAAAAAACAAGAAACCAATTCGAAAACTTGTTTTACCATCAAACCAAATTGCAAGAGTCATTGGAAGGTCTGGATGTAATGTCAATGCTATTAGAGATGTCACTGGAACCCATATAGGAAATGGTTTCAAATTCTTTTTTTTTTGCAATTCACTGACATATTTTTTTATCAAACGAAACGTAGCCTGAATATTGAATTTGTAAAAATGTCACGATTACCAAACTATCAGTTTTTACTTCGCAAAAAATGTCATGATTCAATGTTGTGTCATTTTCTTTCGATCTCGATCACGTGAAATAGCATCTTTCAAAGGCTAGTCAGTGTCAGTTTTAGAACCCTTCCTTCATTAGGTCCTCGGTGAAAAGGACTCGCTGAGATATTTAGTTTGAAAGCCATGATAAGATATAGAAAAGCCCAAAAAGGGTGGCGGAGATCGTGCAATAACAATTCGTGGTAACTGTGACTCGACATCAATGGCATATACATTAATGGAAGAGCTTATTGAGCATCCAGATAAAGAAATAACAGAGATTATTGAGAAGCATTTCCCGAATAAAAAGCCGGGAATGTCTGTTGTAGAAAAACCTGCATCCGTAGAGTCAAAAGTATCAATTGAAGCCGCCATGGCCGCTGTTGAAAAATCGGAAAAAATTCAATCTGAACGCCAAAAGCAAAAGGAAGAGGAATTAAGAAAGAAAAAGGAAAAAGAAGCCGCTCAAAAGGCGAAAGAAGAGAAAGAAGCAAAGGAAAGACCAACTCCCGCAATCCACAAAGTTGTTCCAGGCCTTTCAAATTCATTTTCTAATCCGCCTACGCCTCGGCCACCAAAAAATTCCCAAATCGAATGTATCAGAGAGCCTGGTAGTGCTAGTAAATCACAGAAAATT
This sequence comes from Oikopleura longicauda, assembly GCA_004367895.1. NCBI lineage: Eukaryota > Metazoa > Chordata > Appendicularia > Copelata > Oikopleuridae > Oikopleura > Oikopleura longicauda. The sequence goes on along the minus strand of SCLD01050961.1, from coordinate 3,866 downwards.
TCAAAAACTTCAGATCTTGACGAGCAACTCCGACAGCACCTCCAAAATCTCAGAAAAAAGGATGAAAATAGAAAGCGAGAAATTGAACAGCCCGATCCAAAACCACCAGTGTTCATTCGACAGACTAGTACTTATTCTTCAAATGAGTCATCAGATAATTGGAATGAGCCAACTAGAACAATTCCTATTGGTCCAATAGGGCCACCATCTAAGAAGGATGCCCCTACAACTCCAATTCCTCCTTCAATGCCGCCCATCGCATTTCTTCCTCCAACACCGCCCTATGAGACAAAGGGACAAGTTCCTGACGAAGTTTCAACGCCTGAGCCAAGCTCTAGACTCCCTAGTCGTCGTCTCGTTTTTGATGTGACTCCCCAAGTACCCGATGATACAGTCAACCCACCGCCAGGCCTACCGCCCATGATTTCTTCTATTGAATCTCCTCCAAACCATGCCTCCATCCATTCGCCAATTGGCACCAGACCACCACAATTAGATGAACCGTCTCCTATTGCACCACCAAATCCAATTGGTCCACCAAGCTCGTTCAAAGACTCTTCATTCAATAAAGTAAAACCAGTCCAAAAAGTGATTCCAACTGTACAAAATCCGACTCCTTCTACATCATACCAATCAAATATCGTATGTATAATAAAGTGGGGCGCGTCTTCCCGATGGTCGTCGTCTCTTTACTATCCTATGCGGAATTCGGATCAAATGACCATCGGGAAGAGGCCAACCTCTTTATCGTTCTTATAATACCTAAAAAACATAGGTTTTGGGCCCTATATTATAAAACTAATCGTATCTTAGGATTGGAAAATACCAAAACCTGTGGAAGAGAGTCATTTTCAACCAAGCTCTGATCTCTCTCCATCTTGGCCGCCTTCGTCTGATCGTAAGTTTTTAAAATAATTTTCATAATAACTATCTTATATTTTAGCCTTTGATCAACGTCACCCAAATCTGCCTTCTCGAACTTTCGATGATAGCGCCTATAATCCACGAAGTCCATATGATAGTGGTCCATTGGGTCCTATAGGTCCAGTCGGAAATGGCGAACGAAATCAACCATTTCAAGCACCGATTGGTCATGGTCGCAATCGTACTGGGACTCCAAGTGGAGCAGGATTTGGACCAATCGGTCCCGGTCCAATCGGCCCTGGTCCAATTGGTCAACCGCCAAGTTTCAACATGCCAAGGGTATGTCTAACGAACTTAATTATGATATTTTATAATGATTTTTTTAAGGGACTTGACAGTCATTTCACACCACAACCAAATCCGATAGGACCTTATCAAACTCGACCAACGGCCAATTCAATGTGGCAAGATCAAGGTTTCCAAACAAACGACAGTTATTTGAATCGTCCTAGTTACAATAACGAGAATAATTGGAATGCACACGGGTTAAATCATGGTTGGGACCAACCATATCCAAGTTCAAGTCTTGGATCACAATCCTACAATTCTGGTGTCAGTGGCGGTGGAGATGGAAACTCACTCCACTTGAGACAGATTTCACAGCCTGATATGAGAGGTTTGAAAAAAGAATTACGTGATTGATGACGTAATATTTTTGTTTAGGGCCGATGTTAGATTCTACATACAACATGTTCAACGATGCACAAGTTCAACAGTCGCAACGGTTTGCTGCTTCATACAATAACCCCGACTCGAAGTCACCCCCATTCCATCAACGTCCACAGTGGAACCATAAAATGAATTGATCTTTTATCCCTAAATATATTAACACTTAAAACTCAAGCGTTTATTTGCAAAGCAGTGTACCAGTGTGCAAAACGTTATATTGATATGGTTATACTCGAAGAAACAGAGTTTGAGTGCTCGTCGTAGTCACTTTTTTTGGAATACAAAATAATCTAAAGGGTCATTACAAGTAGGGTTTTACTCGCGACAAAAATGGCCTAAGCTTTAAACCTCCACCCTAGCAAATACGAAACTCTTATTTGAATTCCTACTCTCTCAGACTTCGGAGTTGTCCCGGTATTGGAACGAGATAAACCATACGCTGAACCTTCCGATGCCTCTTGGATCATATCCAAGTCTGGTGAGGTTATAACAAGAGCCTTTTCCCTTTTGAGATTAGGTGTAGACGGATATTCTGGAAATTCGTGGTCAAATGATACTTCTCGGGTTAGATGAAATCGTGGCGTTGATGTTGCAGGCGTATTTTCAGTTTCTGAAGTTGAAGCTTACATAGTGGAATTTTCATTTTTTAGGAAACCTAAATTATTAACATATCTAACGGAATAAAATATCATATTCTGCTCACAAAGAGGAGAATCAGTGATTCTGAATCACTCTCCGAATAAGCAATTTAGAGTGCGTAATTTCAGATAATATGATATTTGATTCCGTTACAGATGAAAGTACAATGTACTAACCAGATGTCATCATTGAATTATCATTACTGACTTTCGACATACTCGAGTCTTGGGTTTTCTGGAGTTTCAATAATTTTGAATACTCGGACATATTTTTTGTCGAACTGGTTTCTGAAAATAGATCAAGTTTTGTCGACCATCTGTCTAGCTCTTTTCGAAATGGGCTCCAAGACAAGAGTGACGCCGACAGATTAATCATTGGCATTGCTGGGTCACGGATAACTGGCGCTTGATCTGGTGAGGGCTGAGATGGTTTTTGATAATCACGTGATACATAAAATCGATTCCATTGGATCAAATTCGTTGGCCCATCGACAATTTCGAGAGTCAAAACCCGTCGAGTTAGAACTTCGATTATCATTGTTATGGTTATTCTCATATGTTGCTTGGAGGACACTGAATAGATTTAAAATAAAGTTTGTAAGATTTTTGATGACCGGTTTAGAATGCTAAAGACGAAAAAACTAGATAATAAATCTTCCTAATGTATCATGTGCATTAACACAAAGAAGACCAATAAGATAGTCAGATGGCATCCATGTAAGGCCACCCCAGTCAACAGATGCGCGCCAGTTCAGCATCGACCGAATGGCACATTTAACAATGACGTCTTGTTCATCAATAAAAGTAAATCTTCGCTCCATTATAGCTGGAATAAAACCGTGGACTATATGTCGATTGTCATCTCGAGTTGAAATCTCATAAAGATGATCGTATCCCTTGTCAGAACCCAGCATCCAGTCAAATGAAAAATAAATATCAATTTCAATACTTAAACAAAAGTTAATATCAACTCAAGGAAGCTTTGGGATAAGAAAATAGAATTCATTTGTAAGCTAACATGACGAGGCATGACCTCATTCTTTTAGTTTTTATTATGCAACCTGCCCTGTTAATGGTTTAGGGTTTTATAAGCAAACTGACCTTGGAAAATCGAGCTGAATACATTGATTATTCATATGTGATTCTTTCAAGTGTTGGAATGCTCGTTTTGTTGTTGACGATATCTCCTTTATATATTCGTGGAGTATTGAAAGGAAAATGGTAATTGATTTGAATACACTGTCAGAAATACAGTTGGATTTGACTGAAAATAGTTTTCATTTCTTGACAAATCCCGAAAACTTTTTCCAGGAAAGTCTAGGTGCGCTTAACCGAAACTTATGCATGCCAAGTAACCTCTCCACAAAATCCTTTATAGTGTCGTGACGTCAAAGGTGGCTGGAAAAAGTTTCCGAAAATAGTCAAGAGTGACCATCCGGAAATTTGTCAATAAGGGCAGTAACTACCGCATTCTCGAATAGGGAACCAATAAGAAGCATCAACATGAAAACTTGCCTCAATAAACGTATCAGAATAAATTGAACCACCTTGAAATAATCTTGATACCATTAAATTCAAAACTTCGTTGCAAATCGAAAGCAACTGTTTAGATATCTCGTCAACAAATGATCGAAG
>SCLD01050851.1:0-16374 GCA_004367895.1 Oikopleura longicauda | reverse complement strand
TATAAGCGCATGTCGTACGCAGTCAGCCGTTGATACACTATGTAGCCGATGAGCTGCCCTAAATCACAGACTGTCGGGATTCACGTGTACAATAAACTACTTTTTTGTCAAATCCCGATCTCTAGGGTAAATTTTCACTCCTTTCCTCTCGCCTGTTCGCTCCTGATACGATCGAAGTATTGTTTCGGAGGTTGCGGCAAGCGTCCCTGCACCAGTGAAGAGAAGGCCAAATGCACTGCCAAGTGTGATGACATTGACAAGTTTCTGTTTCTCGTCCATTTTCCAGGAATTTTTCCTTTGCCCGCTAAGTAAGGTGTCAATAAATCATTAAAAAAATCACGAATTTGGCATAGTTTTCCCTTTGGATTAGTTTATTATGTATTAAGTAAGTAAGTAATATGCAGGCATCAAATACATAAAACGAAGCGTTCTTTTGTCCTCTCATACGGTATGAGTCATACCAGGGTCACATTATAATTTTAAACAGTAATACTGCTGTATAATACTGTAATACTGTCAGTAGTCTGCTCTCTACCGCCCACTTTTGGTAGTAAAGTTCTACAATCTTAACATGGAGGCTGGACGCAAAGGCTCTCATTTAACGCACAAGTAAATGGGGACACCAACAAGTTTTAGAACACGTGTATTATATGTCATATTAGTAACGACTGGTACTTATTCTGTTACAATGACCAGTATGTTCTTTAGCAGAGAACAACCGCCAGCCGAAGCCCCTACAACACAATGGGATATAGCATCGACGGCGGCCACACAGAGAAGGACATTGCCTCGAAACAAACATTTGTCAGATATTGAACCAAGTCAAACATTGAAAGTTATTGGCATCGAAGAAAATATGGAAATGTATATGCGAGAGTTTGGCTTTGACTGGGCAAATTCAACTGATCAGGTTTGAATCACTAATAAACCAAATGTTGATACTGAAGATAGGTCCGTTGGTTTCGTCAATTACGGCCAGGCCATTTTAATAAAAACACCACCATTGTCGACGTGGGTTTTCATGCGTATGAAAACTCAACTGAAACTAGTTTATCGTCCTCTGGAAGCATATCGTTGCATTTGATCATCGAAGCGGTTAATGATACACTATGCAAAGATACCGTTTATGCTCGACGGTTTATCAAACAGATTTCAGCGTTTTCTCATGGATTGATATACAACATGCAATTACGATTTAAAAATCCAGATGCAATGTTTCGCTTCATCAGTGACAATGGTGATTAATTCAAGCATACATTATAGAATCGCATTGGAGCATGCCAGCATACAAAACTAATTATAATGTTCAGGACGTATAGAAAACATTATGTTGTCGTCCGACTTTGAAATGGATTGTTATGAGTCAATTTGGTCAAGTCTCTTCCATACCCTTCCAGGCTGAGTCTTTCATGTTTTCATGCTTCCTTTACTGAATGATAATGAATAAAATACAACTGTGCGCGGACAGAAATCAATTGACAAAGAATGTTACATTACTTTCACATAACACATATTGTAAGAGGAAAATTTCTCCTTTGTTGTTCAGATATCTACTGATCTCTGTGATTAATTTCACTTTAAAAGCTGTCCTTACTTTACCGATCGACTGTAGTTGATATTAGGATACTGTCTTTTGAACTTTGCTCAAAAAGAACTCGCGATATTCGACTTCTCATTCTATAGTTGACTTTCAAAGTGACTTCAACAATGAAAATATGTAAGTTCACTTTTTTCTGGCATTAAACCGACAACCTGTTAGCTTCGGCCATTGTTGCCGCCGCGGGTGGCACTTCAATCCCGTCCAGAGTACCAAGAGACAAGGCTCAGCTCGGCGCTGATGTCCTTTACACACCATATCAATTGTCAATTCTGGAACAGAATGGTTTTGACACGACCCACTATCCGGTCGATGATTCCCTGCCCGATGTGCCCGTTGAGATGGGCGCCGGAAGCGACTTGCCGTGGCAAGCAGTGTGGCGGAATCCGGACGGATATGACGGTGATGGCGAGGTCATCATTCCGTTTCGTTTTCAAGCGGATGCTTACACACGACAACAAGAGCATGACATTCAAATGTGGCTGGCTAAGTTGAGTGATTATTTAGGCGGTTGTATCAAATTCATCAACGACACGGACGAGAAAAAGTATTCAAAGGACTACATCTATGTGGTCAGCATGGACGAGGATGGCAATTACTACAAGGGCGACTGCTGGTCATACATTGGCAAGCAGACCAAGTACTACAAGATGGATTATCAAGAGCTTTCGTTGAGTGTACTCCAACGAATGTGTTCTTAATTTGTTTTCCCTGTTTGTATGTTCATTTTATTTGAAAACACAATAACGAACAGCGGATTACTATTGGCATTGTCTGTTCAAGGACACCGTGCAACACGAGTTCATGCATGCCCTGGGCTTTCATCACGAGCAAAACCGACCCGATCGTGATCAATTTATTGACGTTCACCTCGAGAATGTTCTCCCACTGTATCGCTACAATTTTGATAAGATGCGCTCGACCCAGTGGGATGATCAAGGCGAGGTGTACGATTTTAAGAGTGTCATGCATTACGATGGCGATGCATTTTTGACGGATGACGCGTGGGAGAAGGGACTCTCGTCAATGACGTACAAGGATACGGATGAGCGTGTCATTGTCAATGCGGCACGGGCAACATCCATTGATGTCGTTCAAATTGCTAAACGCTACCAGTGAGTAACTCATGCTTGCTTGTTTTCATTGAAAGACTAACTGACGACCAGTGACTTCTGCCCAATTCCAAAGACAAAGTTCTGTCCAAGTGGCGAGTACTACCTGGACGGACGCGATTGCGATGGTATTGCCGATTGCGTTGACAAGTCTGATGAGCCAATTGCCGTGTGCAAAGAGTACAATTGTGGCATGACAATGTACTTGACTTCTGAGAGTGAATTTGGCGGCACGCTTGAGTTTCACTGGGTCTCAAACGAATACATCAATGACCGTCCGTACTGGTACAATAAGGAGAACAACTGGTATCTCTATTCATGGCGACCCGGCTCATGGTACATTCATCGACGACCAGGCAACGATTGGGGCTATTATTGGGGCGATGCCGTCGATCCCTGTCCGACTGGACGCGATTTTGATTGGTGGGTGTGGGATGTGGCCGCCGATGATTGGCAACTTATCGCGGATTTTTCGATTCGCGGTAGTGAATGAAGCTGTTGAAGCAGTAATATTTAAAAATAAAAAACTTTAATTGTTGAAATAGTTCCGAGATTACATGTTAACAATACAAATTGTATTGAGTTTGTTTCAAGCAGTACAGTTAATTTATTGATAGTGTAGTTGATCCAGTTTCTCAGTATACCACTGTCGGATACGCACATTGCACTTATCGGATAGTTCAATTGACAGCAGGGCATTGAGTGACCATGAGTATGTCTCTGCGACCAAGTAGGATAGTTCACACTTATCTCGCGAGCCGACGCATCTAGGGACGGTCATTTTGGGCTAAAAGCCGGGTGTCCACTTGTTGTGAAAAGTTAAAGCTACAGATATGTTTAAAGTTTACTTATTTCACAAATTAAATGGTATAATTTTGAAATCATATTTACAACAAGTGTACTCCCGAGCAGATACCACTCGACTTTGCTTGGTTACTCTCGTTCTCATACAAAGAAAAAGTGGAAAAACGAGTTCGACCACCTGACAATAAGAAGATAAATATCATCACTTTCCGCGTATGGACTGAATAATTCAAACTGAAGCGAATCGCGACAAGCGTCCTCGATAAATGGAATAAAGCCAGCGATGTCTTTGATTGCTTGCGCATGTAGAGAAGCACCTACGTCGATATACATCTCCTTCAAATCGCGGCAGTATGCCGTCATGTTATCATTATTTTCAGGGGCCAATCCCCTGTAGTTCATCGAAAAGGTTAACCATAGAAAAACAACAATAGCTTACTTTACTTGGTCAACCTAGTCATATGTTTCGCCAGATTTTCCACTAACATATACACAGTCAACTCTCCACCATTGGTGACATTGGCGTCCGGGGTCAAATTGAAAAAAGTTCTTCGCTCATAAGCTTCTTGAATATCGATAGGAAGGAAGTCTCGCCAAGGTGTCACGTTCATTTCATTGGGTTGTCGGTGTGAAGAAGTTTCGACCATGCCGTTTCGTACAAGTTTAGTACGCTATGAGTAAAGGAAACTGATCAAGGGCAAACGATACTAACCTTGTAATACATGATTGCTCCAAATTGTATAATTGACCCAGCTATAAGTAGTAATACCGTCGAACATATTATAAGACGTTTCTCCATCAAATCAAGGTTTTCCCAATGTAGATTCAGAACTGTGTAGCTATCAACTTCGCTGACGATTTTATAGTGCGCCGTTACGGGCAATTTGACGCATGTTTTGAGTATAACCAAGTGCGAACTCCCAGCAACTGTTTTTGGCACTCAGTGAACTGGAATTTCCGGATTTGATACTAAATTTCTCGTAGTGAAGTTAATATTTAGCTTTTGAAATGATAAAAACTGATGCACCCCGCATTATAAAAAAGTTTTATCCAACACTCACGCTCCCAGTGCAACATATAGCTCAAGCACAATTTAAAAGTCGAGCGACGCAATTTAAAGGTCATAAGAGGTTATAATTTATAACTTATAAAAGTTAAAGATAATTTTAAACTGCTTCCGTCAGCTTTTAACACTGTGACAAGCACAATATAAATTCAAACATGTAATACAAATTTTCACAGCTTGAGAGTTTTTGACGCCACAGATTAAATCCGCAAGGATGACAGAAAAAGACAGATATCAATCTTGTATGACGTGGATAATTTTATAAGAATAAAATTTATAACTTTGACAAGCTGCTTACGAGAACATTTCAATCGCGTCGTCGACTAGATTTTTCGGTTCATCCGGGTCAGTTGATGGGATTGACCTGTAAACCATGACGCTCGTATCATAACGGACATTGCTTTGTATAATTATGAAGGTATCCGTGTTTTCATAAACAATAAAAAACGAATTCACAACCATTCCCATATAGTCCCATCGAATGGACGAGTCCTTCAAGAAGCAGTATGATCGACAGTCGGTTCATGTTTTTCCAGTTGTTTTATTTTCACAATTTTCAAGGAGCAGTACCGTTTTTTATATACTGATTAAGAGAACTACTCCATGCAAAATTTATGTCGTGACTGTATGGATGCGTTAGCAGTGCATTATAGTCATAATATCATTTGTTACACTTATTTAATCATTAAAACAGTGAGACAACAAGACAAACTCTACGACTCTGCTTTAACTCATGCTTTAACAATTCATTAGCTGCTGTTATAACAAGGCCAAACCAGTTTACTACTGTCTACCAGAGGAGTTTCTTTCGACGATATTACGTAAACGACTCGGTGATGCAATGTTAACCTCGTCGCCTCGACCGCTTTCAGTTATGACTTGACTTAGCCTTGGTCTTTTAAATGCAATCTTATTTGCGCGCATATACTGTTGACCTGGAAACAATTTGCACGGATTCGTTTTGAAACATCAAGTGAAACAAGTTCATTTGAACTTTGTTTAATTTATTGGAAGAAATCATCAAGACATTCGGCACACTCTTCGCTGATTTCATGTATGAACAGTTCGTTCATGTCAAGACTACTGACAAAATAATCCATATAACTATCGTAAGTAACATTCGCGAATTCATAGCGAATAAAAAACCCATTAGAAATTGTGCTTATTGTATCAATGAACGTGACGAATTGAAAGTTCTTCCAACACGACACGCTTTCGTTATACTCGCAACTTTTTTTGCAAAGTAATTCGAGCCAGTCGAACCGTTTGCCGAGTATTTTGTCAAAATTGGCAATATATACAGTCATAACTCCGTTTTAACGAACCCCATTATAACGAACTCTTAGTCAATATTCCGTTACCCTCATTATAACGAACCCTATTTGAAGCAAGTTAGGCACAGTTCTTTATCGCCTTTTTAATGGAAATACAAACAAACTTTCACCTCTTTTGAGTTTTGTATTGGCAAATTACCGACTCAGTGTCATTCTCAGGCAATTTTTAGCCTTTAAAAAAGAAAAAACGCTCATTTACAGATGTTAAAAACACAAATATTCCTATCCACCCCTTATAACGAACTCCATTATAACGAACTTTTTGTCTGAATAGGTGTTCCAAAATGGTTCGTTATAACCGAGGTATGACTGTAAGTATTCGGCGAATCTAGTCTCATTGAATCTGCTCTTTTGAATGATTGTAACCAATTGTTGGGCACGAGTTGTTTGCTGTATAATCTCTTTTGGTTTTTGATTCGCTTTGATCATCGAAAATATAATTGGATTACAAAAGAAAAACGACAAGACATACGGCTGCGAAGCTGGAGATCAGCGCACCGGCAATTAAACTCGAATTTTCCAGACGCATCGCCTTTCTAGTGGGTACTTGAGAGCTTTGCTTTGGTAAGCATCGGCATGAAAAAGTTGCGCAAAGTATTTATACTTGTCGCCGCTAAAGTTTCTAAACGTCTACACCAATGATGAAATTGATTTCGCCAATGACTTTCCCAGCCAACCACTCGATGCCATTGGCTACATCAATGAGCCGTCGGCGCGAATGAAAGTTGATGATAGCAAAGAGATTTGGTGGGATGGCCAGAGTGATTGGAAATTTCACTTTTACTGTGAACGAGAATTAAACTAATCTAGTCATTATCGGTTTAAAGAACATAACTGTAGTAGTAGATAGTAAAGTAGCCGTGACCGACATAGTGACTATGAGACTCCACACCTTAAAAGTGCGTAGTCATAGTTCAAAGCGCAAATGACATATTAAATCTATTTCTATCACTTTTTGCCTCATCTTCAGTGAAGATTCTTCACTTTCAGTCAATAAAAATCACCCATATTTCGGCCTTTATTTCATATCGCTAACAGTTGCGACTGATTGTAATTTATTGACAGAGTTATTTAAGCTGTGAAAAATTTGTACAGCTTGTTAATCTTGTGCTGCAAGACATCTTCTTGAGCGTAGCGTTGCATCTCGCTTGGTTGTTCATTTTCAGCGAGCTTTTTGTTATAATCTTTCAAGTATTGACGCATGAAACTGTCGCCTTTGAAATTTTTCTGATTCTGTTTAATGTCGCGAACTTCCTTGATGTAGCTCATTATTTGTGCAGCAACTAGACTCGTGAGAAGCGCGAATTGGAGTTTCATTTTGCTAGTGGACTTTACAGATTAAAGCTTCAGTTATATAACGTCAATGACATACGGTTATATGATGAACTGGACGTATGTCGTCTCCGTTTATTAAGCAAAGTAAAAGTTAAGTTAAAATTGAAATTAATTCATGAGACTTTGGCATATGTGACATAATTTCTCTTGGTAATTAATCGATTTGTCATGGTAAGAGGCAAACGAAAGAAACAGTTAAAAATGCTCCTGCAACTTTTCGCCAGTGTCGCCAGTGCTGACATTGATTGTGGTGAACAATACGCACCGTTAGGATGTTTTAGCAATGAGTATCCCTTGCCCGGTAAACTGCCATCACCAGTGTCGAGCGTCAATCCGACATTCACGCTCACCAATGTCCTCTACGAGGATGCACCCTTTGACTGGGCAAACATGCCACCACAACGATTCATCGAACGTGAAGTGATAGCCGTTGTCCACGGCTGGATCACTGATTCGGAAGCGGATTGGATGCAAGAAGCACGGCAAGTGTACAAAGAACGCAATGTGAACTACGTAGTGGTTGATTGGCGTCAAGGAGCTTGGGCCGCGTACGATCAAGCAGTTGCCGACACGCAAATCACTGGTCGGGCAATTGCCTATGCATTCAATCAACTTGCTCAAGTAGGCCATCGTGGACCATTTAAATGTGTTGGTCATTCACTTGGCGGACAGGTATGCTCGTGGGCGGCGAAGTATGCGAATGAGATGACACGAACGGGCCAATGGCAGTTTACATTTGATCACATCACGGGTTTGGATCCGGCCGGACCGGGATTCATGCGACCGAAAGAAGGTCGAATCGACTATACGGATGCGCCATTTGTCGATACCATTATCACCAGTTTGACTGGGCTCCAAGCACCCGTGGGCCATGCAAACTTCTTCGTCAATGGCGGACGTCACCAGCCTCAGTGTGTCAACGGGGCGGACGATTGTGAGCACATGGAAGCTGCATGGGTGTGGATTGATTCTATCAAAAATAATTCCAAATGCGTCTACCATCGTTGCACAGATTATCAAGCTTATTTGAATGGCCATTGTGATGAATGCGACACTCAAACAATCTCGTGCAATGTATTGGGCATTGACGCCGAGCTAAGTCCACCCGAAACAAGTTATTTCGCAAACACAATTGCCGAGACGCCACAAGCCACTGTGCCATACTGTTAATATCCAAAGCAATACAAGAAAAGATGAATTTAGAAACTGCATGGCTAAAAACTGTGAAAATTGATTGCGATACGGGCTTTTGTAGACTGGCTTTTGAGATGAATCCGACTTGACTGGTAGTATAAACAAATGAATAGAGCGAGAACACCATATCATCGAATGTTACATTTTAACATAGTTATGACTAGAAGCTTCTTATTTGGTTCTTTTATCACCAGAAGCAGTTTTCCTGACAAATGTTTGCACTAAAGTCAATGACTAATGATGCAAATCGTGTTTCGTAGTAGTACGCAGTTGATCATGATTTGGCTCGGTATAATTCTTACCGGAGCTAATGCTGAAAGTAATAAACTCGCTTATCTAGAGAAACACTTTCCCTATTTGCCGCGTTCTACACACATCAATCCGTTTGGAGATATTGAGCGATTGATAGCGACCAAACGCAATGTCATCGATCGCGTTTATCGAAACAATACATCGTCACTCACCAGAGACTCTGATTTTGACGATTCAATTGATTGGGATGATTACCAACAAACACGCTGTGGCCTCGTCGCCGACACAATTAAAGTGCCAGTTGTCGATGAGGACGCTGGTGGGTGCACCTATTCGGATGCGGCGTCAAAGTTGGAGTGTTTTGAGCAGTTTACGCCATCATTGGCTTGTCGCGATGATTTGGAACAATTGAAGGCGAACATTGCCACATTTGCCAATTGCAACAAACTAATGCTTGGCTATTGCCACGTTCGGGGTTTTACGAACATTGGATACTAGTACTTTTCCAAGCGTCATTTAAAATGACTCATTTAAAATGACTCATTTTCTAAACCCAATTAAAAAAGTTCATATGTCAACGTTGACGCGGTGAATATGTGTGATGCGTGGGGAACGGAAATCGCGAATCGCTTCCAATCAGCCGGAAGTGGCGCCACAGCGGCCAGAGCACCGACTTACCCAATCCCGGGCAAGTTGAATCCGTACGAGTGGGGCTTGAAGGCAAAGTGCGACGCGTCATTCAACGGCACGGGTCAGTTCTACTCGCTTTATCCACTTGGTTGGTTCAAATTCGCGCAACGGTATCAGGAGTTCGACATTAATTATGAGCGTGGTGTTTGTTTGCCGTCGACATGCTCGAAAGAACACGTTCTACTGTTGATGAGTGACATCAAACCGAGTACATTTAATGAACTGACCGTTGAAACCGTCTATCAAACACAGGAAAATGATGAGAAAATTTCGAGCAAGCAGATAACGGGCGTTATCGGCCAGAAACTTGGTCTATTGCAACAGGTGTATTATGTGAGTGCTGTGTTGGAGCCAATGCCAAGGGAAATCAAGCGCAACGATTCAGGAATGTCTTGACAAGTTGGATTTGATTTGTAAAGTAGATCGTTTGACAAGATCATATTGTGCAAGTGTACTGGAGTTTTCTTGGCGTTTTAATCGCACTTGTTGTGCCAAGTATAATATGTGGCTTTTATGTTTACTTTCGGACCGAGTTTACTGGCACGCGACCAGTATTGCCTCTTTATTTGACTGCATTCGACGTCGAGTCAAATTGGAATTCACTGGCCTCAGTGGCGCAACATCCAAAAGCAATCACCAGTATTGATGGCATCCGTGTCTTGTCCATGATGCTCGTCGTCTTTGGCCATCAGTTCTCCGTATCACTCGAATATGGCATTGGCACGTGGCGCAACGTGGTCGATGTCGTTGAACGTGTACTTGACTATGACATGATCATTGTCCCCGCTGATCTGTCCGTCGACTCATTCTTCGTTATGGGCGGTCTCGTAACAGCCTATGTGGCACAGAACAAGGCCGACAAGTTTTTCAATTTTAGCTCGGGTCGTTTTGGGTATGGGCTTTATCTTGATGCAAAAGGTGCAATCGCGTATCTCCTCTTTTACTTGAATCGCTGGATGCGGTTGACGCCAATGATGGCATTGATGATTTGGTTTGCCAATAATGTTGCACTTGACAATGGGCCTGGCCCTGGCACCGGACGTTATCCTGCGGATGGTTGCCAAGAAGAATGGTGGATGGCGCTGCTATATGTTCAGGGTTGGTTGAACAAACTCAGCTGTCAGGGACAAATCTGGTACTTGCAATGTGAATTCTGGTTTTATCTTGCATTTCCACTATTGGCCGCATTCTATGCCAACAATAAAACTAGTGGTGTTATCTTGACACTGTGTTTCATCAGTTTATCGTGCATTCACAACGGGCTGGCCAGTTATGTCTCCGATGCACAACTGTTGCACAATTGGAAAATGGGACAATGGTCTCATGGTGTGTATGATGGCAATGGCACTTATATCAGCTCGAAACCACCCAATTACCAGCGTCACCCGTGGCATGATTTTTACTTTCATCCATATGCGCGGTTTCACTCATACGGTGTTGGCATTCTTTGCGGGTGGTTTCTTAAAGCGGAAAAGCAAACACCACGCCTGACCAAGTTACAAGTTATTGTCGCCTGGTCAATGTGCTTTGCGGCCCTGTTCAGCGGATGGTATGCAATGGTTGTCTTTTTCGAGCCGGAATCGATTAATGACGGCATTTATGACTGGTCGAATGGGACTGCCTATGACTTTGACTCAGTTATTATCTCAACCAGAATTGGTAAGCCATTTCTTGTATTGCATCTGTTTATCAAACTTAAAAAAGGAACGGCATTTTGGAATTCGACGACGCGAACAATGTGGTCAATCGGCGTTGGACTGTTGATTGTCATTTGTCACGCGGGTGGTGGTTTCATTATCAACACGTTTCTTTCGTGTAACATCTTCACCATCCTGGCCAAATTGACATATATTGTCTACTTGATCCACATCCCATTAATTATGATGTGGATGACGTATATGCACGGGTTTTTAGTTTTCACGCAAATTTTAAATGTCTCGATTGACAATAAACCCAGTTGTAAGCGAAGTTCCACAGTTTTATACACTGACAGTCATGGCAATGTTTTACTCGTCACTTCTGTTCTTCACATTTGCCTTTGCGGCGCTGGCCCATGTTTTCATTGAGTTGCCCCTAGCGAAGTTCTGGGTGAGCCCTGACTTATTTTTTTCGTTTTAAAATTAGTTTCAGTCGATAACACTGAGGAAACTCCAAGCCGCTCAGGTACCTTCTAATAGTAAGACGGATGACAGAGCAGATATGATGGAAGCAAAAGTGACAGATCAAACATCAAAACAATCTGAGACTTCATTGTGATTTTATACTAATTATGGCACTGTTGAAATTAATTTGAAAATATAGAGATATTCAACGTTCGGTTGACTCAGATCTGCAGCTGTTCAATTAATAAAAAATGAACCGCAAATACTTTACCACCAAAGCACACCGTTTTTGTCTTGTCTATTTGTTTAATTATCCTCATTAATTATTACATGTAAATTGAAACATAAATTATATTTGAGACCAACCACTAATTGATAAACTTAAGTCACAAGAGTTATGTAACTTGTTTGTCGCCATTTGTTATTGTTCACAAGGAGCAATTAATTATGAAGTTTGTGTGTTATTTCGTTTCATCAATTTGCAAGATGATAGCCAAGTTTTTGATTCTTGTACTCACTCTTAGAGAGGCCTCTGTGATACATGACGCAGCTGAATGCGGAGACCAAGCGGAGAAGACCAGATGCGAGAACAAGGTCTTGTCGAACTACTATCTGTGTACGTCTGGCTGCAATGAAAGCGACGATCAGCCACTGTGCATGAGTGAGTGCAATCGAGGCTATGTGGAAGAGTTGAAAAAGTGTCCATGCAACGAAAACTGCCCGGACGGTTGCCCTTGTCCCGAGTTTGAGTGCGAGTCACCAGTCACCACGAGCCAGGTCCTTATTCTGCATTTGAAAGAGCCAATCTATTATGATAATACACCCGTGTCAATGGTGGCCGACGTCACAGGGGCTTACACACAAACCAACATAGGCGACTGGGGTCATGCCATTGTCTACAAGAGCTGCTCATTGAAATTTAAAATCGAATGCTCATGTATGGCGGCTTCGAGGATCCGCATTTAACTTTGCACGATGAGTATCAAATCGCTGAAGTCACCTATGACGGGAGTACAACGGACGTTCAAACGATTGGACAACTTCCATTCCCATTCGAACGTGGTGCATGCGCCGTTGCCAATGACGACAAAATCGTCTTGTGCTTTCCGCGACTGGACGATAGAGGATGCAAGGTATCGTCGGATATCTTTGGACCATTTACCAATACGACAATGTCTATCACGTCTCACGCAAGAACGGCAATGGCCGCATCATCAGACGCATTGTTCGTCGTTGGTGACAAGCAAAAGAACAGTGCACGAGCAGAGTTGATGGATATCAGCAATGGTGATGCATCATCCGAGTGGAAATGGACAGAGACAACAAGTTATCCGTATGAAAGCGCAATTTATCAAGCGCCGATTGTTTATTATGCGGATTTATTCTATGTCTTTGGCGGGACCATACCAGATTTGACACGATCATACGGGAGTTCTCTAATCGCACAGTTTGCTGTAAAGAGTGAAACGTGGTCGATATGGGGCAATTTACAAGAGACACGTCGCATGCATGGCGCCATTCTTGTTGACGGTATTTCTAAAATGACTTAGTAACTTTCAATTTGGTCATTTTCAGACGTGTTCATGATTGTTGGCGGCCATAAAACGAAATTCACCGAGGTGTGCAATATTGTCGATAAAACATGTCGTTCGCAAGAGCCACAGCTCACTGATGCAGAAGTCTGGCCTGCCTTGTTTTTGCTTGACGAATAGTTACTGTTGGAATAAATCATGTTTGGTTGGACATGAAAATAAATGCCGGGTTCAATTTGGCGCTTCTTCCATTTTACAGCTGTCAGGAAAATGTAGTCTCAGTCTCACTCTGAGAGTCTCGCCGGTCAGGTACATACGAGGTATTGAGTACAAGCGCCTTAGGCTTGTTCTCCGCCCAGACTTTTTTGCAGACACTTTGCAGAGTAGTTCAGAGCAGCAAATGATCAGAAACGAGTAAATGAAAAATGAACCATGAATTGAAAGGTCTATGGTGCACTTTAACGTTTGCATTGACATTTTAGGAATAAAGAGACAATACTATTCACAAATGAATCTGAATTCTTATCAGAATATCAGTAGCAGTAGCAGTATTCAGTATCAGAATAATTCTTTTAAAAGCCTTCCCAATTCAAGATTTCCCACTGTTAATAATGAGTGCTGCATTTACTAGTGAACTTGCCAACTCGAAAATGAATCAAGATGATCATCCTTGTAGAGGGCTATGCTGCATGTGAAATGATATATTGTAATAAAAGAAGTAAGAAAACGTGTTCGCCTTACAAATCACTCACAAATGCAAAGGTTTTGTTCACCACAGCAGACAACAGTTTTAGACACTGACCTGTTAATATTCAAAGCAATACAAGAAAAGATGAGTTTAGAAACTCCTATAATTATCAACATTGTCTGATTTAACGCAGGAAATGAGGACACGTAGCCTTAAACGATGGAGTGTCGACTTGATTTACGACTACAACTGGAATATTTTGGTCAAACTAAGTACAATTTTTCACCACTTTTTTGAAAACTAACTCTTTGGAGGCTTGAGTCTCACCATTGACGATTGTTGAAATTAATGACCACGCAGACTTCGAATATGGCCAAATCGGCCAGGAATTCCGGAATTCCGTTCGAATAATTTATTTCAACTCGCGACTGACCTTGATCCAGCGTCAACAATGTCATTGATCTCAGTCAAAACGTCCTGTCATTTCACGCTAGTAGCAGCATCAATTTTAAGCAGGTAATAGCTTCAATTTATTTTCATAATCAGTTCTAAATTCAATACGCCATCCCAAACAGAAGCGAATACCTAACAAAAAATACACAATGAACCCATGAACCACCTTGTAAGACTTTGATTTTGTTATGTTTAGCCTTTCGGGTGCCTTGCATTTTTCATTTGGAACATGGGTCTTGATATTTTGATAAGTGTTTGTCTTGTTGGAATGACAACGACCATGCAGTATTAATTGTGGACCTTGCCATATAAATTCGTCTTGCCACAGTTCTGGAAGTTCAGTCAAACAGTGTCGCAATGAAATTAGCGTTAGTTTTCAACGTCTACGTCGTTTCAATCCCCATGCAACGTCAATGCAACGACGAGTGGGGCTTTGACTGGGGCTTTCACAATCGAGACTTGGAGTTTTATATGGGTAAGTTCAAAAGTACAAGCTCCTTGTATTATAATAAGACCACTTCAGATAACTTTATGAAAAGTGATCAATTAAAACAGGATTGTAATAATTTTATTGGCGGCATGGATCGTTACAAACGCAATCAGTACTGATTGACACGTCCATCAGCTGAACCCGGGTCCGTACGCGCACTTTTGATTCCAGCTCAATGCTTTTATTCACCTGTGTAGTTACTTTTGTTGATTCAATACAATCGATCTTACTCTTGGTTAGACTCGACGATTTGATTGTTCACCTCCAGCTCCTTGCACTCGTTGTTCTTTGTCGCGGTTGGCTTGTTAATGGCCTTAAATGGCGATGGTGATGGCGTATCGCGCGTTGTTGATCCTTTACACTGAGCTCGATACTCGTATGAGACGGTGACGGACTGTAGTATAATATAGACGCGTTGACTAGTAATTGCTCTCGTATAAGCTCGAACTGATCCTTTTGTCACTTCGCTCACATCGCGTTGATATGACTCTTGGGTGGCGGTGCGTAGTCTGACGCCGAACGTGTTTACTTCTGACATTCTAAACAAAAAAAAAACAAAATCAACAACACATTATTCGTGAGTGCATTGTTGCGATTGACAGTCACAGTGATTTTTGATCTTCAAGTCAGCCAGGTTTGTCATCGTTTGAACGCGCACTTTACTCTTCACCGAGTAGTACTGGACGCTCTCCAAGGCTCCGGTGGCTTTGATTGAGTCAGTTAAGAAGTAAGCAATAAAATAACTCACGTATGCGGAGGACACAGTCAACGTCCTTATTGTCCTCGTACAAGTTCTTCTCCTGTGTCACCCGATTCATGTCGCGACTTTTTTTCAATTTGTTTAGTTTCCTGACTAAACCAACTTTAAACGTCACCGCCCAATTTATAGGAGATTTGCGGCGCTCTCCCGGCGAAAATTTTAATCACATAATTGACGATGTCAATTTAGTTTCTTTTTTTTGCTGAAATTCAGATTTCTGGGTTTCGTGATGAAAAGGATTGTCGTGTTGATTATTAAAGAACAAGGATTTAAAATGAATAGTCGCATTTTGTTACATCTTTTTCGTTGGCCCCATTCCTAAAGTCGGCGACGTTTCTGAAAGCCAAAGGCCGGCGGTTTCAGCTAGTCTCTTAAGATAATTGAGTGACGCCAAACGCCGGTGGTTGCCCGTTCATTGGTCGGTTCTTTCATCTTTCGACGGTGCATCTGTGGCGCGTCAATAGTTTTTATATCGCTGTCAATTTCAATGTCGTTGTGTATTGAAATAATCGCGTCAGTGGGCGAAGTTTTGATAAAGTCACAACTCAATCTACTTTGATCAGGTTAATTAGTGTACTTCAGTTTAGTACAATATTCGTGAATTTGCCCGTTCACATTATAATTAGCCAGACATCAATCAATACAAAATTAATAGCTATTTTTCAGTAAGAAGTAAGCGTTGCTTAATGGATAACAATTCACTGCTTTAATTCTGCTCTAATTTCTACTCTGTACAATAGTGAAACGGTGAAGGTGCAAACTCAATGAATTTTTTATTAGTTTTTTGTAACAGGAACTATTTATTTCAAAAGTAAAACTGAAAAAAAAATCGAATCAAGCTCAAACGTGGAAACATGGCGCTCTCGCTCGCACTTGGCAGCTGGAACCGCCGTCGTGTCACTCTAATTGAAATAAAATACGCCACATCATTTGCATTTCAATTTGCCATTTTGCTTTATAGGCCT